>BLKR01000099.1:600000-876887 GCA_011170035.1 Teleogryllus occipitalis | reverse complement strand
ATCATTTTGCAATTTGATGCGAATGATAGGTGAGATTCTTCTCCAAATTATGCTCCCACGACAACTTAAAATTATATTAGGCCAGGAAGCAAGTTGCACTTGAGATATATTTTATTCACAGGTTGCGAACATGTAGAATGAAGGAGATATCTTTTTTTAATTATTGTTTTGTAGGGAGGATTTTTGTCGATATTAGTTCGTTTTTGGCTGCATCTGGGGTACATTGGTGTAAAACTAGTGTGTGAGATAGGTCATTTGTGTGTTAAGGTTATTTTCAATTCGTGTTGTAGTTGTTTTCTTCTCCGCCACAACCTTCTCTTCCTACTCTATCCTAGGCCACCTTCTACTCTTCATTGCTGCTTCGTCCACTGCCAGTTCCACCGCCGCCGCCACCTCCCCCTTCGCCCCCGGCCCCGCTAGCTTATATGCCGCCACCGCCGCCGCCAGCTTCTCCGCCACCGCCGCCTCTGCCTCCGCCGCCACCAGCCTCTGTCGCCGCCGACGCCTTTGCCTCCGCCGCCGCCATCGCCTCCACCCGCGCCAGCTTCTCGGCTGCCGCCGCAAGCTTCTCCGCTGCCAGCTTCTCCGCCGCCGCCTCCGCCACAGCCAGCTTCTCTGCCGCCACCGCCTCCGTGGCGGCCAGCTTCACCATCGCGCCAGCTACTCCGCCGTCACGGCCACCATCGCCAGCTTCTCCGCCGCCGCCTCCGCCAGCGTCTCCGCCGCCGATGCTGCCGCCTCGATCTACACCAGCTTCTCCGCCACCACCGCTTCCGCCGCCGTCGCCGCCGGCGGCAGACGCGAACGCGTTGCGCCTTCGCAAACACGAGCAGGCACGCGCGTCTGGGACAGTAAAATCAGGGCTGCCAACGCGCCGCGCGCGACCCCGGTTGCGAGTCTGGTGCGGGAGCTGTCCTGTCCGTCATCCGCAGTTGGCGTTCGAAATAGAATCGCGTCGGGTTGGAAACTCGAGAAGCCGCTGGGCGCTGCGCTCAGCCTGCGTTTTTTTATTGTTTTTTTTTTCTTTCGCGAGACGAGACGTCGTTTGTCAGGCAGCAGAAGGCGTTTTGCGTTTTAAGTCTAACAAGGAGCCAGTACAAAGCGAAGGCGGTTCAGGGCCAACGGACAAGTGGGAGTAATTGAATATGTATTACTCTGACTAACTCCTGAGGCATTTCTAAATTTGTGGCTTTATTATACATGTCTTCAGAAATATTCGATTCAACATGTCTTACGTGAAAGAGAAAAACACTACAGCCTACTTCCTTAAGTCTGCGAAGAGACTGTCGTTATTTTTTTTGAATTTCTTGAAACCGTTTACAATAGAAAGTAATGGTTGATCCAATAATTGCAATAAATTGCTACCTTAGCCGATCTGAATACCGCAGCCTGATGGATATTCTAATAGGTTGTGGGATAGAGCGTGATTGGTTTAGCCGCGTAATTGGAGCGTGGAAAGCGAAGCCAAAGCATCGCCAGTTCCATAAATTCATTCATTACATCACTTAAGTATTACCCAGAAAAGTTAATTATCAACACTTTAATGCAGTCCTGTACTCCAATATACCGTGTAGGAAATGAAACAAAAAATATTCCAATAAATGCATTGTTTGACGCCGAATGTTTTTCTGTCTTCGTCAGATCTTGATTGTTAGTAGCAGTGTTCTCGCTGTACATGTGATAGTAAGGCGATAAACATGCCCCACAATATGATGTGCTTAATTGTGGGAGGAACCAGACCTCGTTCCCATCAGCAGAGGCCCTAGTATTTTCTCTCTTCGCCGAGAAATCACATTCATTACATACCCGAAATGTAGAAGTGACGATAGGGGAGGAAATCTTTTATTACAA
Organism: Teleogryllus occipitalis; assembly: GCA_011170035.1. Lineage (NCBI taxonomy): Eukaryota > Metazoa > Arthropoda > Insecta > Orthoptera > Gryllidae > Teleogryllus > Teleogryllus occipitalis. The sequence continues at coordinate 875,036 of BLKR01000099.1, read as the reverse complement.
AACAATTGCATTTTTACGTGAATGCAAGGCAAGCAAAATGTCCTTCTTTCAGAGTAAGAAATCTCTAGCTACACTTATTTTTTTAAATGTTAACGTTATTCTCTTACAATAAATAATGAGGAAAGATAACGTTATGAACAGAAAATCTTCTTCTTCTTCAAGCATTAGAACTTTCGTTCCGTTGCGTCTCATTATTGGTCCGTCCATCTTCTCTTCGGTCTTCCTATGCTCCTTTTTCCTCTTGGCTTGTATTTCAGAATCTGTTTTGGCATTCGTGTGTTGTCCATTCTGTCTGTGTGAACAGAAAATAATAGGAAGATCTATATAAGGTAGTTCGGTGCTGATTATGTTTATATTAATATTTCATTCACATTTCTGACAATTATATTTGTTTGTACATTCTAATGTTTTATTTCCATTTCATTTATTTTAATATTTTGTCCAGAAGCAATTATATTTAAATTATTTTTCTTAGATTTACACAGTTGAGATAAAATATTGATTGATTGGAGGAATTGCTCTATCAAAATCAACTTTTCGCCCAGCATTGATCTTGGTGATGGCTTTCACTTCAAGACGATAATGAACTATTTGATAAAATACTTTCTCGCTGAAAAGCTTCTGACCTTAGTGGTTTTCAGTGTCAAGAGACGCACATTTCAGTTCAGGCTGAAAAAAGAAAGAAAGAAAGAAAAAAGAAAAAAAGCCGAGAAACACCGCCACATATAATCGCTCGGAAGTGCTCTTATTAATAAATTACGTATTTTCTGTTCATTTCTGGCAATTCAGAATAAAAGGAAATCTGTGTCACGCGACGTAACCTGTGCTGGGAGGTACAGTCCCTTTGTTAAGTTGAGGAGCGACGTATCTTTCGGCGTCGATCTGTAAGCGCTTGGGAACGAGAACCGGGACTTCCATTATTTCGGAGGCAGGCCCGTTCAGACCTTGCTTCTGGGAAGTTGTGGAGCTGTTTGTTGTGTCGGAGAAAACTCCTTTAGAGTTGTTTTTCAGAGTTGCGATCGGTGACGAAGGGGCTCGTAGAAAATGGGTCGTTGTCTCCTACGGCCTGCAGTCGTGAACAGAACACTTTCTGCTCAGGAAATGGTGTTCAACTGTTATTGATGTTTCCCTACAGTTGCTCGTAGTGAATTTTCTTGACATATAGGATTTGATTTATGAAGAAAGGACTACTAAGGACTGATGTTTTTATATCTCGTATTTCTTGAGAAATAACATTTGCTGCAGGCGTTCAGCGAACTGACTGACGTCTTGTAAATTTATTCTGAAAATTTCAAGCAGAGTTTTAGAAGAAGAAATGAAACAAACGTAAATCCAGTAACTGTCTCAAATCGAAATGGCACAGACTTTCCATAACGTTCCTCACATAATCCAGCGTTTTTAAACAGATGTCTTCGAGAAGAACTAAACAATACTTTATGAATGAAAAAATCCCGACTGCGATTTTTTTAAATAAGAAACATTGTCTCTATTAAAATAAAGCAGAATTGATGAGGCTTCTTAATATTTTTTAAACTCTGAGTTTTAGAAAAATTTGGAAGTGAGATTGTCTGTTCATGAAATTGCCTTAAAGCAACGCTAAAATTCGCGCTTACGTCGCCTGTTATGTGCATTTAGAACCTGTAAAATTGTGTGATTAAAGGAAATCATTTGAATAATATTCTTGCTGCAAGAATAGCTGGGATTTTAAAGTTGAATTATTCGATTATTTTTAATTAATCGAAAATTCTGTGTTACGGAATCTCATGCGACTAATTTTGAAAGGGGGCAAGTTGTTATTAGCAAAAGACTAAGAAAGTTGTTTCTCGGCACAAATCTTACATCAGAATAAAATGATCGAGTTGAGTTATGTCTCACGAAAAAATTGTTTGATTGAAAAACAATTAAAATTAATTTTGAAGAAAATAGTTTACATAGAGAGACAGGAGTGGAAACATTAACTCTATATACTCTTGTGGAAATTATTCGTAGTAAAACAGAAGCGACCCTGGGTCAATATTAGCAAATTGAGAAGGTGAAAATTTGTGAGTGAATGTATGAGAATAAGATTATCTTCTTGATTTACTGTGATGCTTCGATTACAACAGAGTTTTATAGAAGGCGAAAAATAAAATTCTGACGTACTTTCTGATTTTTTCCATTTTTCTTTTTAAATAAAATAAGTTATTACTAGATAATATCAGTTTCGTTCGCTCTGTTGTTCGTCTGACATACGTTTTGTGAAATAATTTTGAAAACGAAAACAAACATTTTGTTAAGAAACGTTCTCCAGTTCCAGTTGATGTCCCTTTTCTTCCTAGATAAGTCTTCTGTAGTTTTCTGTTTCGTCCACGGGCTCAATGGTTACTTTTACAACTTGCAAATAACAAAAGAAATATATTTTTCATATGCCTTTGAGATATTTTCTTTTGTGAACATGCAAAAACCGAAATTGTTAAACTGGAACAGTGGGTCGCATCCGTTGTTAGACCTCCCGGAACTGTTTGAGGGAAAACCAAGTTATCTGTATTATTTCTATTTGTGATCCTCGGCGTATGGCACCGGTGTAACAGCAACAGCCGTAGCAATAGTGGTATTGTGGAACAAGAGCGCGGTGGGCGAGCGACAGATGGCGAGGCTGGTGAATTGGAGCGTGCACCGAGCAACGCGGTTAGTGCGCGACCGGCACTGTTCTCTACTGGAGTCTCTCCCGACATTCTCTGGTCAGAGAATGAGCCCAAACCGCTCCTTTGCTGCGACAGCGTTGTAACTCGGAAAAGCGTCCTGATGGAGGCATTTGAATGCTCGCGTTTGCTTAGTACTGCTAGTGACTCCTCCCTCGCGAAAGTATTACTAAACACCGGTAGACCATTATTAGGATGCGGATTCATATGCACTAAAAATTCTGAAAATCCTGATGAAATCCTACCACAGTCAGAACTCGAATTCTAGGACATCCCGGTCAGAGGCATTGCCATGACATCAGTTGATATCCTGAGGCAACTTTGTCAGTGAACTTAAGTTCATTTACTCAATATTAATGTTTTCTCTTTTATATACTAAAATGATAGGATTGCTCTTGCGTTTAGGTCGGGAATACGGAATATACTCGTAAAACACAACGGCATATACTCGAAATTTGTATGGTAACGTTTCAGAGGTTTATGAAGCTTTATCGAGGCTTCTTACTTAGCATTGTTACAATAGCCACCATAATGTGGCTGAAAAATAAGTAAATTGACAAAATCAGTATTTTAATATTTTTAAACCGTTAATAAACAATCAGTCAGCATTCTAATAAAAGTTGTCAATGTTATAAAAAGCACTGGTCAAGTATGTATAGTCGCGAACGATATCTGACCAACTAGTAATGTTAGTTGGTCAGATAATGTTCACGACTGTACATACTGTATTTTTTATAACATTGACAATTATTAATTTTTTTAAATTTCCAATTGAATATCGTAGATCTCATTATTTTATGAATGTCAACAATCTGGGTCATAGCTGTCACTCAGTGAAATGTATCGTGAAATTATTTAGAAAAGTTTATTTCATGTTTAGAAATGAACTTGAACTTATTAAAATATACTTTCATTTGATGTAGATCCTCGGTTAGAGTTAAATGTAACATATTGCATCAAGTTTATGTACTAGGAAACGGATGCCCCATTATCGCTCTGACGACATGATTTGTGGTTGCAGTATCGAGTTATACGGAACGAGAACACTGTCGTTATCGTCGCAATTTTCCTGCCATGCTCTGTCGAGGTGTCATATAAGTTTCTAGGTTTTAGAATTAAAGGCAGTGAAATAGTATCCATTTTTATAGTTGTTTTATAATTATATTTATTTTTAATGTTATTTGAAAATATAAGAATGAATTTTTGTCTTATTTTTTTGAGTTGACTTACGACCTTTTGGAAATAATTCCAGGGAAGAAATTAACTTCAGGTCGTTATTGTGAACGTTTTGCACATGCCTGTCTCGAAGCACAAGCCTTTTGGCAATAATTCTAATGAAGAAGCGAATTAATCGTGATTATACGCGAAAGCTGCAAAACCAAAACGTGAAGCACTTTGATGTCGCATTCTGCTTACGAAGCAATGAGGTTCTCACTAATCAGATTTGGCAGCTTATTAATTTTGTACTATGGAATGAGAACTAAGACCCAAAGAATATGTAATTGGTGGCAGACAATTCCGCAGCCAATGAGCATAGATGTGGACTTTGTGGACCGTCCGAGGAGATTAGCGATCTGAGTCACAACGCGCAAGGAATAATGATCGCGGCGTGAGTGATGATGGCCGGTTATTCCAGGCAATATACAAAAAGGGAGAACCTGATTTTTGCGTATCGCATTGGCGAGCACAACTTATTGCATGGGCATTTAAATAGTCTGTTTCGTCGCCGGGTGATACCTTCTTTCTCCGCCACATGATGAAAGGGGCGTAACGAAATTGGCGTCAGATTGAAGAGCAGGCCTAATGGCCTCAGTTTCACGTAAAATAAGGCATAAGTGAATTGAATAATTCGCTAAAAAAGCATTACCTATCAGATCTGATCAAACAGATTTATGGTGGAAAACTTGAAGTTCGCAGATTGTGATTTAGAAAACAGGCGCATTTGCAACTTGCAACATAAGTTACATTGCTATATTCGTTGCTATGTGCGTAAGACGAAAACTTGTTGCGTTCTAAGACCTTAAAACCATATATCCTTCAAAGGACAGTGCTTTTTGTTTCTTATGGCTTCATTTACAAAATTAGATGTTTTGGGACCTTCTACTACCTTTTGCTATGGTTCCTTCTCTCCATAGCACGGATTGCCTAAATCGTTGAAAGTTGGGTTCCAGTATGAAGGTATTTTCAATTTTAAAACAGTCTTTTAAAAACAGAATGTTCAGCAGAGTTCATCTAGTAACATTTAATAATAATAATAATAATAATAATAATAATAATAATAATAATAATAATATAATTGTCATATCAGAGCTGTAAGTAGATAATTGGTAATGACAGATGAGACTAAGAACTTGAAAACTAAGACTTGAAACAGTTTTTGCGCGAAAAAGTAAAATCATAAATAAGCAGGAGTCGCCTTAACCAGGCAATCACTTCCCACGTGAACCGGTCGCAGGACGCGTGCAATTTCTAGGCCAGCGGGTGTTTTCGCATTCCTCCCTCGGGGCAGAGGCACCGCGCAGCTGCGCAGCCCCGGGCCACGGCTCGAGCCCCGCGCGCCTGTAACCCCGCCCCGCCCCCGCCTCACCCCCTCTCCAGCCGCACACTGGCCTGAACCGAGCCCTAACGCTCGCAGAGGCAAACGCTTATCATTTGTAAAATTTTGTACGTTGAGAAGTGTGAATTAGAAAAGCTTCAAATAACTAGGAAAAAATATTTCAATTTTTTAAAGATCTAAATCTCTAAGATGTTTTCGAAGAACTTTCGACGTAATGAAACTTGTTTCCCACTTAGAGTGGTTGTTAAGCCTTTTCTCTTGAAAATTCCAATTTCTTTTCATTGTAAGTAATTTGGTTTTTCTTCTGAAATGTACTTTAAGTTTCCAAATGGTGTTTTATATTCTTCTTTAATTAAGTTTTATATTACATTTTGCGAAAGATGTAAATTATTTTAACGAATAGTAGGAAAATGGATCACGGGATCGGTCAATTAATGGATTACACTAGTTTGCCAACGTTTCGGAATATTTTATTCCATCATCAGGGCTTACTAATACATATACTGGTCAACCATAATGTTTCTCCATAATCCATCCATTATGTCCATCCATAATGTTATGGTTGACCAGTATATGTATTAGTAAGCCCTGATGATGGAATAAAATATTCCGAAACGTTGGCAAACTAGTGTAATCCATTAATTGACCGATCCCGTGATCCATTTTCCTACTACTTATTAACGGTCGTGATTTCTACAATGGTCTATTTTAACGAAATAAAATTTGATGGTCGAAGAGAAAAAAAGGCAATCAAAACATCTTCCGAGAAATCTGTATTGATTATAACATGAAAATTATTAAACATATTCTTGTTCAGATCAGCTTCCCCGAATTGTGCCTAGTAGAAAAATGTTGCCTTTTTAAATTTTATTCTACGGAGTAGAAAATAGCATGATTTTTCCTAAATATTTTTTCATTATCGTAAATAAAAACATTATTTAGATGGTCATATAAACAAACTAAAAACTCATTGTCATACAAATATTTTGTAATAAATTTTTAGCAGCAAAAACGTTTTTGAAAAATAGACGCGTCTGACGAGTTTGGTGCCTCTTCAACCCACTGTGCGCCGTCTCCGTTTTAATTGGAGCGGCCGCCGCTTGTTAACGCGCGAACAAGCAAGGCGACGCGGCTGAAAATATGCCGGCGGATTTAATTTCCGCGCAGTTATGCGCGCGGGTAATCAGAGGGCCCTGGACGGTCGCCGGGAGCCGGCTCGAGATGCTCGTAGCTAAGATAACGGAAAAGGGAATTCTAAAAATCTACGCTTACTTACGTGTTTTCCTTCTTTCGTGCTGCTGACAGTTATCTTGGGTTGTTATTAGCACTAGTGTCTGGTCGTAAAATGTGAATGTATGTCAAATTACTCAAAGCAACTGTCCGACCAAGCAACTCCGTGCGAGAATCGATCCCGGGTCTCCTGCACTGAAGCTAGTTTGTATCACAAGTTACCGAGATGACGTACGTTTCATGGAGTTTTATGTGTCTGTTATTGTTACTCATTGTTGCCACCGCTCTTTCTTCTTCTTGGAAAGACAAATACGTTTCTTTTTCGTATTAATAGCTTGATAAGTCATGTCATCGGGACAGCAAGTTCTTTAAACAACCTATGTTGCAACTTCGGGAGGCATCCTTTTCCAAGAACCTAGGATCTCCGAAAGCAAAATGCATGCGACTGAATGTCTAACAGATGCTCATGCTGGACGCTTGCCAAAATTTACCGTATTCGCGGGCCGGTTGATGGTTTCTACTACAAATACAACCCGTAAGGATCGGATTAATGGAACGTTGAGAGATTGAAAACGATTTATCTATTTTTTACTAATTAAGAGAAACACTTCTGGAAGTGAAATATAGAAATCTGCTATGTTTAAAAAAAAAAGTTCTGATTATGTTTATGCTCTGTGTATGCTTATGAAGATGTGTGTGTGTGCGCGCGAGAGAGAAAGAGGACACAGGAAAAAAGTTAAATGAATGGGAGGTGAACATAATAATAATAATAATAATAATAATAATAATAATAATAATAATAATAATAATAATAATAATAATAATAATAATAATAATAATAATAATAATAATAATAATAACTGTTATTTCATGCTACTCATGAAAGTGCAATGATCGTATTAACTAATGGAATTGTGCTTTGTAATTTATACACAGTTTCGTTAACCAGGGCTCTAAAATAAGAGCTTTCTGCCGACAATTCGCCCTTTTCTCGCGCAGCATTACGTAACTTTCTACTGCGTAAGCGGTAGCGAAAAAGTAAAAGGAGGGCAAATTTTAATTATATAATTACAATTTAAAAAATAGGTTTAATAATAACAATTTTACATTATAAAATAGAGATGGATAGGACAGAAAGAAGTACGGAAAGGTAAAATTCGCCTGGAGGGTAAGACCGAAGGAACGAAGGGAAGGAGGAGGGAATAGAGCAGAGAAAAACGTGAAGAATCTTATATGCGCAGTGTCCGCGTGCCCGGAAGCGTGGAGGGACAGACCGGGACAGGCGAGGCTCGTGCTGTGCCGCTTCGGACGCGCAGCGCCGGAGATTTTATTGCATACTGTAAATGCAAATGCTCCGTGTGCCACGCGCAATTGGATTGAACAGGGTCCGGCCATCACGTCCGACGACAACGGAAAGGAAGCATTTGGCCGGCACGTACAATCAGGTGCCGCGAGACTTTGTTTGTAAAAAGGGTTATTGTTTGTAGCTGATGAAGCAGCTGGGTTTATTCGAAGTTTTTGTTATGCTGTGTATTTTCTGTGCCCGTAAATCCAAGTATCCTCTAACCTTTCCGGACGGTGCTGTTATTCTATCGAATTGATGATTTCTCGCCGATAAAACGCTTTATGGCTGCGCGCTGTGTTAAATGTTGGTTTGCGAGTCTATGATTCGAGAGTTTATTTACAATTCAGAATATCTTAAACACTTTTCGGAAAATTGACATTCAAAATGCTTGAAGTGTGACTAACGAAATGTAAAATTTTTATTTATTCCTGGAATTATATATAACATTGTGTGGTAACAGGAACTTCTTCATAATTCTTGAAAATTCGAGTTCTACAACGATAGTCTTTCGTAACTCTGGACTTTGTTAAGTCGAAAAATATTTACTTATTGTGCCTTGACAAATCATGTTAGAGGTACAAAGGGTTTCAAGATATATTCCATAGTACAAGTGCAAATGTTAGGTGTGTGGAAATTTCGAAGCAAATAAGTATCAGTTAGAAAGATTAAGGGATGAACCACTAACAAAAGTCAATAATTGTGAATAATGTTTTTAGTAATCCGAATTCGAGTGATCGTATGACTGATTTTATGACAACCACTATTTTAAGTTCCAAATGTAATAAGATTATGGAAAGATTTTATTCGTATGTCCATAATTTGTTGATTTCAACAGCCAGAGTAGTTGGTTGTCCCTTACCGTACGCCACTGTCTAAACCAGGGGTGTCCAACTTGCAAGGCCTCAAGGACCACAACTAAAACTTGTAACATGGTTGTGGGCCATATTTCTATTACTCGGGAGATCCACATGTGACCCCGTATTGCTGATCTCGGCATTTTGCCCCATTGCTATGAAACGGGCGGAGGTCAATGGAAACGTACGTGAAATCATGCTGTTCCAAGCATCACTTAGTGAAACACATTGGGATGATTTTGAATTTCTGAATTTACTAGAAAAAATCTTCAAATATAAACTTAACCTACTTTTACATTAAGGGGTCGTTTCTCCCAACAGGGCGCGTACGTTAGGCGCACAATGTTCTCGCCTGACATGGATGCAAGGGACTTTCACGTTTGATTAGTAACCTTTGGCACCTAATGGCACCGCGGGTTGCATGCGGCCCGCGGGCTGTCAGTTGGATAACCCTTGTCTAAACCTCTAACACTTTTTATGTTTCGTGCACTCACGACATGTATGATGAATGTTTTCGAATGAAATGGCTTTCATTTTGTTAATTCTGTATGGTACATACAAGCAATTATTTCGAAAATAATGGCACTGTGTAACTTGCGTTTTGATACTCTTTTCAATAATCCTCTTTCTTTCCCAATACTGCTTTGGACCTAAATTTAGAAACTGAGCCATGAATATGTAGATAAATCAATGTGAATTTACCTTACATCTTTCCGTTTGGACTTTGCGCACTCTTTTCCACTTGCAAATACTGCATATGATGTTGGATATATAATAGGTTTTTAGGCAAAATGCTCTTTCAGATGTTCGCCCAGATTCTATAGTCGAATTGTCTTAACGTAACTAGAAACGGCACCTCGATCATTCTGCTGCTCATACTGCCTCTTTTTCTGCCAGAAAAAAGACAATTAAATCACATTCTTCATGTTATTAGAAATTGGAGGTCACTACTGGCTTTGCTGCTGCTTTGCTGCTTACCACTTGCTGCTTTCTCGTCGCATCGTCAGAAAGCTCAGTCCCTTTGTGCTGTTATTTTGTTTTGTTTTTCTCTCTCTATTAATAAGTTTGACATCATAGCCCGTTGTGAAATGCTTCGTGTTTTTATTCTATTTAAAATTTTTGTAGTGCAGGCTAGATGATGAATGTATAAAATGTGTTGATAGAATTCTGGTCACAACTGCACTGTTTGTTCTTTGGAATCTATGTCAAAACGAACTTTAAGCGAGTTTCACTCTCTTCCAATCTCGTATTTCTCTGCAGTAAACAATGAATCATCGGTCTTGACTAATGGTTCTCTCCATCTTAATTTGTATATGTCTGCATGAAGAAGTCATTTCAAGAAAATTACTCAAGATGATTTTGGATAATATTAAATATTTTCATGTTCGTTGATTTGTAATAATAATAATAATCATGTATGAAAATTATTATTATTATTATTATTATTATTATTATTAGTTTGTTATTTTTATGTAATACTTAAACAGAAGAGATAAGTCTTAAATATGCACTAGAATTTAGTCAGTACAGCATATAAGTATAATTAAAGCAAATGAACTTTACCGCTGAATAGATTTTCGACACAGTTAAATAAACAAATCAAGTGCAATTGGGTAAAACACGAATTGCGTATACAGTTTATATTTAATTACCGAATACTAAGCAAACAAAACAAAATATGTCACTCGTTTGTGTTTCATGAGGTACAATAATCATATGCAAAGCATCTGGGGAACAGACTTGCGTTTGCACACGATAACGCCATCGCAGTGCTTCCTCCTTACTTACCATACAACCGGGAAGATTTCCATTGACGCCTGAAGGAAAGCGCTTGTGACACATAGCCGGATTTCCCCCTGCCGCTCGACTGCAAAAGTCCGGTACTTCACTTCCATGCAAGTGTGTTCAATGTTAAACTATTTTATCTCTTCACTAGAATTGTGCGTAATTATAGAGCAAAGAAATATGTAGTTATATAGGTGTCTCAGAATAAATGTTACAAACGTCTATGATATGTAGAGGGATCGAATGTGGTCACTTTTTGCCAACGAATATGTAGTAGGAAACTCCTTATAAGAAAGTTACACATGCAGCATCTACCCCGCATGTGTAGACAACTTCTCATGCCCACATGCATTGGTATTCGTAGAGAACTTGAAATCTCTGACTGCATTAGAGCATGACCTGCCGACCAGTGCAGTATTATTTGCTTATCAGTAAGGGAAAACTGTCACCTGTGAATCTCCATTATATAAAAATGCTCACATGTTCGTTTGCATGAACCTGCATATTATATCTCTCTACATGCCCTAGACGTTTGTAACATTTATTCTGATACCCATTGTAATAAGAGTGTGCAATGATACACACTATATTGTGATGTTATTTCATTCTAATAATGGCTCATTGTTGTGCAAGTACACGTCTATTGAATATTTAAACTAAATAGATATTTGTTCCCGCAGCAGCCCTTATTATCTAGTACATAATCTGTTCTAGGTAATACAACTCGAATATTATTGGAGTGGTATGAAACGTACATGGTCTGTAAGCCCTGTTAAACATTCATTTCTAATATTGCTATGTACTGGAGTTAAAAAAAGATCCCTTAAGAATATTTACACAGCCATCAAAATTAACTGGCTTATACATTCTGTGTAATTCTTTGCAGCGGTAGTAGTCAGCCATCGAATTAACTAAGCTCAATATTTGTGCTTGTTCTTTGCGGTTCGTCTGGTCAGCCAGTGGCTGTGCGATCGTGGGCGGCGGTGACTGTGTGGCTTCGTGGAAGCGGTGTTCTAGCAACCCGTGCGGTGACGGGCGTGGTGTGGAAGGCGGAGGCGGGAGGGGCTGAACGGGGCGGGACGGGACGAAACGAAACGAGTAGGTGTGGGAGAGGTTATGCGGAACCACATGAGACGACGCGACGCGAAGATACGAAGAAATGAAAAGAGTCAATAGAATGAGACGAATTAAAGAGGCCATTGAAGAAATACTTACATTTTATGAAAGAGCGAAGGCATTGGCACCTTTGTTACAAAAATGTACAATTACTTCGGAGGGGAGAAATTGAAAAAAAAGAAGTGTCTTATTTGAAAATATTATGGTGAAAAACGTACAAAAGAAGTTTCAAAAATGACGTTTTACAGAGAGAAAATTACGTAATAGAGTACGTTGAGTATTTTCTTTCCTTTATACACCGTTTAATTATTTATGTTTACTGATATTATAGTTTTTTCTTATTCTATTACTGTAAGGAGCTGGATTAAATGGTGTACGTGCAGTTCTGGGGGAAGAGGGGATATTTTGTTGCAAAATTCTGGGAAGGAGGCAGATTGTAGAAAATTATTTAAATTTAGGTATTTGGTGAACCACTTCTGACGAGAGGTATAGCTTTGATTGATTGTTTGATTAGTAATTCTGGTCCGACGACTTAAGTCTGTAGTCCCGTTCATATAGTGAGTGTTTTAACACGGGAAATGGCGGTAATCTACAACAACTGGATGACGATATCTAGCGTCGATCTACATCGACTTGTGGGTTTTTTTCCAATCAGGTATCTTCCACCAGCGTGGCGCCGCCACAGCCAAGACAAGCTCTAAGCTCCCGACTGGTGTCCGAACATGAGTAGCAGTGTAGTACATGTGTGTGTCTAAGTAAAGGGGTGAAGATAGGATTAGGAAGAAGAAGAAAAGATCGCGCGCGGTCCGTGGCCCATTTATGGTACTGTTCCGGCATTCGCCTGGTATTGATCGAAGAAATTGCGGGACACTGCTGATCAGAACAGCCTACCTCTACAATTCTCCTCCAGACAGCGGCTGAATTCGACCTAGCGATGTAGCTGCTACCGTGCTACCTTGGTGACTCGAACCCTAGGACATGCCAATCAGAGGCACTGCTGTGACAACTGATGCCCTGAGCCACCTCTGCTAGTGAGAGGGATCGCGAATCGCGATGTGATGGAGGACGGTGCTTTCCTCTAACGATACGAAGCGTGGTGGGGCGGGGCAGAACGGAGCGGGACTGTCGTATGGTGGGTGTGGGTCGCCCACAACACCGGTGACGCGGCCAGGTGCAAGCGACCGATGACGCGACTACCTGAAGGGCGACCGCTACCCCCTCCCCCGCGATTCACCGCTTTCCTCCTTCCTCGACTGCCACGCCATCACCGCCGCCGCCGCCGCCTCCACCGCCACCACAGTTGCTACCTGCACTGCCACCGCCACTTCCATCTCCACTTCCATCTCCACTTTCACCACCGCCGCTACCTCCACCAGCACCTCCACCTCCGCCAATGCTACCAGCACTTCCGCCTCCACCACCACCTCCACCTCCACCTCCGCCGCCGCTACCTCCATTTCCACCTTCTCTAACTCCACCTCCACCGCCGCTACCGCTACCTCCACCTCCACCTACTCCACCTCCTCCACCTCCTCCACCTCCTCCACCTCCACCTCCTCCACCTCCACCTCCTCCACCTCCACCTCCTCCACCTCCACCTCCACCTCCACCTCCACCTCCACCTCCACCTCCACCTCCACCTCCACCTCCGCCCCCGCTACCTCGACGTCCGCTGCGGCGGCCGCCGCCGCCGAGTCTGTCTTCCGCCGAGAAATCCTCTTTTCTCTCCTCTCGATGAGACCCGCAGGCGGACGAAACCGTTTACTTCCGCCGTGCGCGGAATGCACGGGAGGAATCTTATTTCGGAGAATGCTCCTCGAGACGGATCATTGCTTCCAGGACTTTTCTGCGAGAGGTGGGATATTAAACCCGTTTTTTGTTTGTTTGGAGGCGACATCGACCTTCCCTGCTTTTTCCGACGGGCTCCGTTAACACATTTTTGGTCAGTAGAGACTGGCGTTCAGTTTATTTGAGTGATGTTTGGCGTCTTAGATTAGTACTCTCATTTCCTTATTTTTAACAGTGGTTATTGGAACATATTCTTTTCTTGAAAATACTTATTGGCAAGTTGACAACTATCACGCATCAAATTTACTTTCCATCTCGATTGAAGAATGTAATTTATGAACAAATTTATTTGCATAAGTTCACTTACTCTCCCTCTAGTTCAGGGTTGTAGAGATTGTGTTGTAGAACAATATTACTTGCAACAATTAAACTTATAATAATAATAATAATAATAATAATAATAATAATAATAATAATAATAATAATAATAATAATAATAATAATAATAATTATTATTATTATTATTATTTAAAATGTACCGATCAAATCATTATTTTTCAGACCTTAACCCGGTTGTTCAAAGAAAACAGTATTCAATTTTATTAAAGAAATATCTGTTCCCTCTTTTAATGAAGTCTTGTTGAGTCATTAACACTTGAATCGTTGGTACGTAATTGTCTTATCGAACTCAGCCTCCCATATCTCAATGCTCCACATACTTAATACACTACGGGTTTATCTTTTCCTTCCTCAACTTCCAGACGATAATTGATGTCCCAGTTTCTCAGTAAATAGAGAAGCACGTTATGAATGAGGAAAATTGTTCGATATTTGTGCAAAATTATTTTGTAAAATTTCCACAAATTACATTATCAAAACATATTACACTCGTAAAACAATATTTATGCATGACAACCTTTTTATGGATTGATGACTGATTTGTAATGAAATTAATAATAAATACTACTAGCTGTAGTATTAAATAGTTTCATAATTCACCCAAGTGTGTTTGATCCAATATATTGTAAAGGCTTCATTCAGAAATGTGAAGGTTTTTAATATGAATATTTGTTCATCAGATTCTCATTTCTGAGATTTCAAGAAAATACGTTGGCGCATTTCGTTAGAATGTCGAAAATATGGCAATAATAAAAGAACTCTCCGTTTCAAGACTTCTTGGAAACTGCTTCGATGTTTAGTGGTTTGTGTGTGTGCCTGTGTGTGTCAAGGAGTTATATAGTATCTTCTTCTTCTTCAGCTCTACAGACCTTTTTGTAGGCCTCGGCTTCACGCTCAACAGCATTCCATCTTCTTCTGTCTTCGGCTATCTTCTTCCAGTGCTTTACCTTCATGATGTTAAGGTCTTTCAACACATCATCTTTCCATCCTTTTTTGGGACGGCCTCTCCTCTGCCTCTCCTCTGAAGAGGTTACCTTCTAATATCGTTTTAGGGATTTATGATTCTTCCGTCCTTTCTATATGTCTTAACCATTTAATTCTTTCTGTCTTAATAAATCTGACAATATATTTTTCTTCCAATATTAAACTGATCTCCATTCTTCCATTCAATTCCATAACTTCTAGAGAAATAATGAGTTGATTGGTAGGAATAGTTTGATGCGAAGTGTAATTTTCTGTCACATTTATCTCTCGCCGCAACGTCATTCATGCCGGCTCTGGCCGTGTCCGATTGCGTCACCTCAGGCAGGCTGGGCACGTCTCACTCCATTCACAAATGAAACTGTTTTACCTGTGGCTGCCAATAGTGTTCGTGTAAAATGGAGGACAATCGATAAGAAAAAAAAGTAAAAATGTAATAGGAAGGACACTCGATAAGCAAAAACAACCGCATCAACACATTTCTTTTTATAAATATTTAATATAGACTAACTTCAGCTCTATTTCTTTCTTCTCTGCATTTGCCATTCAAGTAAAAAGATTCGTCCACAACATCCAGATGAAGATGGTCAGAGCGTTTCGTTTTTATTTTAGTCGCTAAACAGAGACACTATCATGCATACGTGTGTCAGCGTTCAGAAAAAGCATTTTCTTGTTTTCTATTCTTAATTAAACAATAAACGGTACAGCGTAGCAGAAGTTAGTCATGTGATAAAATAAGTGACAACAAGTGTTATAAATTTACTAAAAGGACTTTTAAAACTGAAGGAGGACGAGAGGACAATTGACGTTTATAGAGGACTGTCCTCCCAAATGGAGGACGGTTGGCAATCCTAGTTTCATCCCATTTACAAAGAAACTGTTTTACCTCGTTAGTTTGAGCCCCATTGAGCATCAGCGCATCAGAGCACGCGCGCGGACTCGGACGGAGGCGGTGGGGGCAGACGCGGAGGCGGGTAGATGCGGGCTCGAGCGCATGGAGGAAAAAGAGGGCGAGGACAAAAATAAGGGGAGGAGGAGCAAATAGGGGAGGGAGAGGAGGTAATGGAGAGGGGAGGAGGTGGAAGTACGAGACGAGAAGATCTAAAAAGAAATGAATTAAGAAGTAGAAGGGAATTGGAGGAGTAAAAGGGAGTCGTGGCAGAGGTGGATCAGGAAGAAATAGTCGAGGAGGGCATCAAGAAAAGGTCTAGTAGAAAGAATAACTAGTGGAGGAGCGGGAAGAAATAGGGAAAGAGGAGTAGGAAGAAATAGTGTAGGAGGAGGGAGCAGGAAGAAGTAGTGTGGGAGGAGGCGCAGGAAGAAATAGTGTAGGAGGAAATAGGAAGGAGATGCACAAAGAAATAGTGCAAGAGAAGCAGGAAGAAATTGTGGAGGAAGGAGGAAGGGTCAGAGGAGGCGGCCTGCGTTGCGCCACGTGCGGACGGCCGCGCCGGGACTCGCTTCCTTCCTACGAGGCGCGGCGCGGAAATCAGAAAATAGAGCTGGCACGCGGTGGGTGGTCGCGCTGCGATACAAGGGAAGGGCGGCCAGCAGGCCCTCTGGCATCACATGAGACGCGGCCCAAAGGGAGAGAGAAGACTCCCATCTGGGCGGAATTCGATTGTGTTGCAAATCTAGAAGTGAAGCGCAAATAATTATTTTTATAGTGATTTTGGAGGGTTTGGGAGGGGGTATTTTGTTTTGTGTGAGCCACAGTACTCCCTCATTGAATAGAATTTTGCGTTGAATTTACGTTCGTATCAAATTATCATTTTAATAAAGTGATTGATGTGATGTATCCTGCGTTGACCTGGCGAAACTTCGTATTAGAATATACTCGAAATTTTTTATTGTGATAGGACCTCTTGAACGAGTCCTGGTCAAGGTTCAGAGAGAGTTGCTGATCGTATTGGAAGAGGACGTCCAAAAGACCGAATATTCGAATCTCACCACACTTGAAATATACTATAGGTAGATAGATAATAGGTAATTGTCATAATATGCTTCATGTTTTAAATTATAAAATTTTAATGATTTTACTTTTTTGACATTGAATGGTCATCGCGTGTTCGGAATGATTTATAAAACAACAGATTATAATTGGCGTTACTTTTTCCCTTCCCTGTGAATGTATTCATTAGACAATCGCAGTTGCCTATCACGTTTGGTAGATAATTTATTGGAAATCTAAAATTGGATTGCTCTTACTATCGTACGGACAGGAATATCCTGTAGTGCGCGATCTATTCATTTATGGCAAAGGTCGCATGCAATTACGTTGTCTGAAAGAATTCTGCTTTTTGCCCGTGCGATGTCGTGTAAGGAAGGCATTCAGTAAAAGTAAGAGTCACAGACGTGTGAAAGGATTCTTCCAGTCATTTGAAATAATATAAAAATATTCACACACCCGTATTGTTTTGAAACACCTGTCCTTTTCACGTATACATTCCCTCCCCAAAGTTTGTTCAGGCGTTCTGACAATATAATACTGCAAAGCAATGGAACGTGACAGACAAAAGTAACTCAACGTTTTTGCTTCCGAATTCTGACTGCATACTATCCGAGGTTTGCAACTACCCCAAATATTTTTGAGAGAGATTTTCTAATTGAAGAAGCATCCAGTAAAACGATAAGTCTGACCGTTGCTAAAAAGAATATTAATCTTTCTGGGCGGAAAAGTCTTATTTTTATCCCTTCTAAGTAAGACTAAAACGAAACTCGAATTTGATGAAACAGATTAATTTCTTCATGTTTCTCAATAAGAAGTATTAGAACACAAAGTTTTTTAATAATCCATAATCTGCTGTAGTCATCAACATCAATCTGTTTTTCGCAGGATGAATTGTCAATTTATACGAAGATTACAGTTCATTTGAATTATTACAAAGTGTATAAGACGTTCATTCGCATCGTGACATCTTATTACAATATTCAACTGGTAATTAAAGTCGGTCTAATGACCACTTTTAATAATTCTCCAATCTTATATTGTAGAAAGATCACTTACGATTCTTATTTCTTAAATAAATATCTTTAATTCTGCTACTGCCTCCCCCCTGGATCCACCAATGGTACAGTAAATGTTTTATCGCGGGAGGTGGCGGTGTTGCTCCCCCGCTGGATGGCGTGATCCAGCGCCGACCTACGCCTCGGCTTGAGGGGAATTTCCTCCTCCAGGTATCTCCGCCCAGCAGGACATTGTCCCAGCTGGAACAAGCTTTAAGCTACCGACATGCGTGGTTGTGTAGTCCTTGGAATGTGTGTGTAAGGGGAGAGGACAGAACAAGGACAAGGATGAGGAAGGAGAGATGGCGCGAGGGCCGTGGCATTCGCTTGGTTTTGAACGAAACCTCGGAAGACTAACGAACAGGACAGCCGGCGCTAGAATTGCCCCCAGACAACGGATGAATTCGACCTAGCTTTATAGCTTGTTTGGAAAATCCGCCGTGGTCGGGGCGGGAACTTGAGGACATCCCGGTCAGTGTCGCTGCAGAGATACATCAATGAGCTAATGTTAGCCCATTCGCAACTTAAAACGGATTAAGGAGTAAGCATTTGTAAAACGTGGCATAGGAGTTTTGTTAATAACTGTTATCAAATATTATAAATTAACGGTCATAACTCAATATTCATATTTTTGATTTCTGTTAGAAAGATTGAACGATCGTTTGTAAATCCACTTGGGAAAAAAAATAAATGCAATTACTGTGATATTTCCTTAGAGTGTCATTGGTACCCATCGCTTTCCGGCGAGTCGTTTTATTGCTGCTCAACAGAGTGCAGACAAGTCACACTTCGGTGCAACCGGGACGGAGGAAGGGGAATGATGTAATTCCGCAGTCCGTATATCGAAATGTCAAACTAGGTGTCGACGTCATTCTTCTAGTCATCGGTGACAGCATCTGTGGTCGTAATCTTTGTGAATATTAGTGTTACTTCTGACAGAAAAGTTATAATCAAACGTAATAATTGTATGTTATCGCCTTTCTGAATATATCAAATGTTTAATAGGGTGAAGGGAAAAATCTCATTTGTGGAGGGTTTTTTATTTCTTTCAACAAAAAGAAAGTTGATACTTTCTACATTTGTTACATTATATTTAACTTAATCAATGTTCATTTGTTTCTTAGAATATAATGATGAAAAGGATGAAAAAATGAAGACAATAAAAACGCTAAATAGTTTCTAATTTCCTGAGAGTTATACAGCTCTCAGCACATCTTCTGAAACCTATTCTATATTACCATAAAATATAGTTGTAGAAGAGGAGGAGAAATAGTCACAGAAATCATAAGTGTTAACAAGACAATTGCATTCTAATGTTCTAATTTCCAAAATTTCTCAAAATCATTTTGTAAAATATAAAATAAATAAAGAAACATTGAACGAAATGCAAGTGCAGTGTAATCTAGTGAACCAATTTCTTTAAAACGTTAAAAAATTAATTAAATGGAATTCTCATCTGTGACTGGCTAGAATTATTAGTGAGCACGTGCAGTGGCGACGAAAGTGGAAGGTCGATGGTGAAGCGGCAGGGACGAGGTGGAGCAGGGAAGGGAATGGGCTGTCTGCGCGTACACAAATTCAGCTTCCAGCACGCCGCAGCTGAGACGTAATCCACTTTGCAAATGACATTATCGTTTCAGCCGCGTCGCGCTGCATAATTTGCCAGTTACGGCAGGCGGCTGCAACGACGCCAATGGCTCGCCGGCTGTGCGTCCAGTGCCTGGCATACCGCCTCGCTCTCACAAACAGGACATACTGTTTTCTTACAGACACTCGTTCGCGTCTATTCTCTGATATGAGAAGCCCGACTGGAGATTTTTCGTATTGTTTTCAAAATGAGGTTGATAATCGAGTTCAGAAAGTGGCATTGTATTAATAGCTCAGAGGGTGACGTGGTACGTGACTTAGGAACAGTGCATGCGTTCATGCCGTCAGCGGAGCCATCCGTCTATTGACAGGCGAAGTGGGGTGGTTGGGAATTGCATCATGGTACCTGTAGCTGGTTTGTGTTCGCAGTTCGCCGTGAACACATAATCAGTACCAACGGCGTCAACCATTCACAGTTACTTTTAACGAAACTCTGAGTACATGCCATTTCGCAAGTTTCATTAGACGCCTAAGTGCATGTCGATCTGAGAAATTTAAAAAAATACTTTCTTTGTTTAGGAATTAATACGCATTATGCGCAATTAAGATCTTAGTTTGTTCTGAAATGCATTTCGAGGATTGTAACGTACTATTGCTTTTCTGGTGTGAGTTATACGTATGAGCGATTTCGGGATATTCTGTCCATTCAGATGGTTTTAATACGAACATTACGAGTCATAGCTTCAGAACAGTTTCAATTCACGTAAATTACGTCCTTAGTAAGTACTCACAATTACGTAAATTCACGCCCTTACTAATTACATTAATCAAAGAACACGTTTACTAAGAAATTTGCTATAGAAAAATGTAATTGTTGTCATTACTCTCATAAATAATATATGTATAATAATAAATAAATAATATATAATAAATAAAAAAAATAATATAATAATAAATGTCATACTCTCTTTTTTCCTCTCCACAAATATTTAAGAAGTAAACAAAGATATCTTTATTCTGACGACTCTCAAAATAGGCAAAAAGACGTGAGAATATGCTTTGATATGAAAATTACTTTTAGGTTCTTTATTTGTTGTATCCGTTAAGTTTCAATGTTCACATTTGTAATGGTTGTTGAACAGTTTTGCAATTACTAAGTATTTCTTGTATATTTTCTGTTAAGTTTTTAAGTGTTTTTTGAATATGCAGGGTTTCAATGTTGCTCGCACCTCTTGCTATCCATGTGCTAGTGTGATAGGTAAACGTGCAATACCGCGCGTGTGAGTCTTAGCGTTCTGCAGGTCTGTTCCGCAGTTCAGCGACCTTTGCTTTGCAGACAAACATCGCTGCCAGCCAAGCGTATGGTCGCTGACCCGGGGCCAACACCGTGTGTTCCACACTTGAGGACCTTTATCTTTTCACTGACGTTGCACATCGTGAGCACAAAGTACAACACTCCCAGGATGAATGTATGATGTTATCTTACTCGTGATGTTGGGACAGAGCTTACTATCGTTCGTGAATTACTGAATATCAAGTTTTTAAATTCAACGTTCTGTTTCTCCCTCTCTTTTATTCTGTACGTTAGAGTTCTTATTAGTCATTAGATTTGTGAATTGCATGGAGAAGCTACTGGCATTCCCTTCAAAGTGTAATAATTCGGTTAATTCACGAGACTTCAGTAAACTGATACGTAAGGTACATTACAATGTTTTCCAACATAATATTTTCTCTTAAGACACTTCATTCGCCTGAATTTTTATTTTCTACACATCTCAATTGCCATAATACGAATAATTCAGATGATTCGCAAATCCAACAATATTAGTACACAGAAAACTTAATGCAGCGTGATGTGTTTGCTACTTGATTTCTAGCGACTTGTGAAGTGTATTTTTATTGAGCAAATGTGTGAAATGTTGCAGCCGTGTACGCTTTTAGGTATATCCAATATAATTGACATATTTGTCATTTGATGTTGCTTACCGTCTAGCTGTCTCATAAGCGTGACTCCATCGGCAAGATCGAGACAGTGACGTTTCCCGGTGTTGTTGGATGGTTTCACAACCAAGCGCCATTCAACTATTAACCGATCGGTCGAAAATATCTCTTGCAAGAGGAAACGGATACTCTGCCTCACAAAACCTCGGAATTCTTTGCTACGCCACACCCACAACGGGAATTGGAGTGCTAAACACAACGAGCCTGTAAAAATTGCGTCCTTACTCATGTAAAGCTAGTTGTGAGGTACACAGATAGTCGGATAGAAGAGAATCAAGAGCGTGATCACTATGTTTAGATCCTGACAGAGGAGTACTATATGACGCAGCGTAACGGTTTTAACTCGCGCGATAAAATCCTAAACACTTGAGTCATGACACAGGTTCACTCAAACTTTTGTAGCAATTATTTTAACCGACAGAATAAATGTAGATTACTGTAATTTTTGGTGCGTCCAATGCTAAAGTTCAGAGACATTATTTCTTTGTTACATCCAAATTAATTTGATCTTGGAGATCTTTTCACTTCTTTCAGGCTCTCATGACGTTTGGTATCATGTACTCAAGTCTAAATGACTATTATGGTCCAGATTGCATAACGTCCTCCCGTTCGTTCCGCCAGAACATGCAATGCCATGCCATGCGAAGCCAAACCCCCTCTCTTGCCCCGTCATCCCGCACCAAGCGTAACGTCGTCTCGCCACACCCCGCCACGCCCCGCAACGATCCATCCCGCCACGACTCTACCCGCTCCGCTCCGACCCGCTACGACTCTAACCGCTCCGCTCCGCCCCTCTCCGCTCCGCCCCTCTCCGCTCCGCCCCGCTCCGCTCCGCCCCTCTCCGCTCCGCCCCTCTCCGCTCCGCCCCGCTCCGCTCCGCCCCGCTCCGCTCCGCCCCACTCCGCTCCGCCCCACTCCGCTCCGCCCCACTCCGCTCCGCCCCGTTCTGCTCCGCCCCGCTCCGCCACTCATGACCCTCCACAACTCGCTACTCGAAGTCCGAGAAGACTATCCCTGTCGCATACCGCTAATCTCTGATTTAAATGCATTTGAGAGCTGATCAGCTGACACCCGGTTATCCAATGGGGATTTTCTCGAGATTTTTGCTATTAAATCTAACGATCGGCGTCCCAGCCGATCAGCTGTCGAACCCATTTAAATTTAAATCGGAGTTGGGGGCTCCGTGCGTCGCGCCAGACGCTCTTCGCCATCTCGCCGTACGTCGCCGCACTCCGCGTCACGCCACCGCCGCGGTTGGCTGACAGGACGTAAACAAGTGGAGCTCGTTCCACGGCGGCTCGCCCCGCGCTCTGCCAGAATGAGCTTGCGACACTGCGCCGCGCCGCGCCGCGGGGGGCGGCCTGCGTTCGTCGCGGAGCGTGGAGGGGAAAGGAGGGGAAACGTTGTTTTCGTATGCTCGCCCCCCTCTTCCTTTTTGTTTCGGCAAGGATGAAGTCAGACTGGCACTTGGCACTCGGGATTTTCCATGCTCGTTGCTACGACTCTTCACGAAGTGCCTTTTTGAAATGATCCTGGTGTACTCTGTTCATTATTACTGTATACTGATGTGAGCTTCATACAGGATGCGACAGCGGAGATCGTTGAGGGTCGGAAGCTTCCAGTCAGTGCCCTTATCTTCCTTCCCCCACCCTTAACAGTCGCGAAAGATTGGGTTGTTACATCAAAAATCAAGAACAATAACTCGTTTTGAAATAATTATTTCCCTAACCGATTATATATAATAATCGGTTATAAACCTAACCGATTTGGACGCCAGGATGGAGTTCAGTTTAGAAACTTATAGACAAGGATTTATGATGAGTATTATACTAAGCGTTGGAGAACTTTTTCAAATACCTTTATCCATACCGTTCAGCTTTTGTGTGAATTAACAGGTTACTTCTAAATTAACCAAATTTCGCACTTTGACTGAGGCTTAAACAGTTAGGTTGATTGATTAATTTTTAATGATTCCGGGCCCTAATGCTAAGGTAATTAGTCCCGTAAGTATAGTGCATGTTTTCATCGGGCTGGCCTTCTGAGTTTGATGCCGAGATCCGGCGCCGACCTACCGCCAGCCAGCGGGGTTTTCCTCAACAAGGTATGCCCCATCAGCATGGCACCGCCACAACCGAAACAAGCTCTAAGAACCCGACCGGTTTCCCGGCACATGTGATACTGTAGTGAATGTAAGTGTAAGCGTGTGTAAGTAAAGGGTGAGGATAGGACAAGGAAGAGGAAGGAAAGATCGCGCGCGGTCCGTGGCCCGTTTGTTAGGGTAGGCCTACTGCTCGGGCATTAGCCTGGTGTTGATCGGAGAAACCATGGCAAACTACCGATCAGAGCAGCCTGCCGCTAGAATTCTCCTCCAGACAGCGACCGAATTCGACATAGCTGACAAGGTAGTGTCGAAAATTTTGCCACCGTCGGGAGTTGAACCTAGAACCTCTCAGTCAGAGGCACTGGAGTGACATCAGTTGATGCCCAGAGTCACCTCTCCCGGTATAAACAGTTTAGTGATTCTGAGGCGTTTCGATATACTTGTCATATCTTTCGACTTCACACAGCAACTGAAAGTTTTCTGGGGGTGTAGAATTAACACAAAAAAGGGAGTTACTGGAGTTTGTGCAAAGAAATATGTAATCGCTTATGTTGAACTACATGAACTGTTACATTATATAAAAATAATTATTGAATTGATAAAATTAATTTCTTTGAGGTTTACAACGTGGTTTGCCAATAATTATTTTGTTTCCCTGGATACTTCAAAAAATACAAAAATTCAAACTTAAGTTTTTAGTTCAATTTTGTTATTATGTTATTAGAATGTAACAGAAATATTCTTACACCAAGGATGTCGCGTCACATCCGTTCTTTCATGGCCATTGTGAATTCAGACACTACTATTACTGTGCAGAGAATGGAAATAAATACTCAGCATCTCGCCGGATCTTCAGATAGGACGCAGGTGGACCGTAAGCTATTGGAACACAGCCAGAACCTGCCAGGTTACCTGGTGACCCAGATCAACGTCCAACAGACAAAGATCCAGATACGCTTGTGACATCTATCTTAACATCCTTTTCTTGAACTCTCTCTTTCTTGCCTTTTTGTTTACTAATGTGTTTTAGCTCAATTTACATTTTCTGAATAGCCCCCATCCGTAGTAAAACATTACACATATGGAAACCAAAACAGTAAAATCTTCAGTTATTGCATCATGTCGATTAATGAATTCAGTTCAGTAAAGCTGATAATTATTTAATTTTTCAGATAGATTCGTTAGGGTAACCAAATTTACGATTTTGAATCAGAATGTAAAATAGCTTCCTGTATCAGCACTTTTAACGTCATCCTTGCTGTTTGTCAAACATAAAACTTTTCCACAGAATTTTATCAACTTACCGAAACATTTTTTCACAAAAAAATGTAATGCATTAAGTTCTCCTTTAATGCATTATCTCACTTCACTAACAGCTTTTTGTCCGAGGTTATTCTGGCAATAATTATGGATGTGACATTGATGTATAGGTTTTAAACATCGATTTATGAAAGTAAAATTTTTTCGATGCACCGATGTTTTGCGCTGGATGTTTTTACATGTTGTATGGTTTATTTGTGCATGAAAATGTCTCGTAATCACAATTCTGACAAAGTTAAAATATGAAATAACAAGGGGTCGACAATGGAAATAAATTTAGGGAAATCTACCTGCTGTATTTTGCGAATAGCCTAAACCTCAAGCTCACTCCGACTACTAGAGTATCAAAAACTCGCATCAACTAGAGAATTGCATGCCGCAAAAACTACCGAACTGTACCGCTAAATGTCGTTCCAATAGAACCAAATGAGAAATTGATCTAATAGCGACCCGGACGGGTTTTAATTTTTTGTTGCTTAAGAGGACAAGTGTCTTTTTTTTCAGTTGCTCAAATGTGGTCGCGGTGAAGAATGAAATCGTACTTGAGATGATAACTGGAACCACTGTAAATTCATGTGTTTTGAAACAAAGGGAACGTTATTTGTTACACGGAGAAAAGTGGTCATTGATAGCACCATAGGCGCAGGACCTTTTCCTCTTCCCGTATGCTTCTACGACAAACTAAGGAAGCTCTAACCCTTGAGATGAAAATTTTGTGTATGAAATTGTCTTCTTTTAGTATTCACAAATTGAGACTAAATAAAGAAAGGCTTCACAAAACAATATGTTTCGGAATTCATTATATACATATACAAAAATTCCACTGAATACCCATTCAACAAACAGATGCAACGCCATAACTAAGCAAAACTATGCCTAACAATAAGATACGCAGGTTTAGTGTAGGCGGGAAATTGCGCTACTATCTCTTTAAATTTAGAGCGGGTTTGTTGGTTTGAACTCTCGTCGTGAGCATGAAGAGGCCCTTGTGTCTTCCTACTCCGTGTTTGGGGGGCTGAAGTGTGAGAACGCGCTTGGAAAGGCAAGCAGCAACGAGGGCAGTGGGGAAGTGAAAGATGGACTGCGGACATGTCGACAACGAAGCAAACACGACAAGAGTGGAAGCAACGAGTGCGTTGAAGATGGTGTTTTCGATGGTGGTAGGAAGGCCGACAACGGTTGCGGCTACACCGATGGGACAGCCATCACATTGATGATGGTAACGACGGTCGTGATGAACACGTCAACGCGATCATGCAGCGACAAAAGAGAAATGACAACGGCAAAAGTGAAAATACTCGAAATGCGGTGGCAATGGGGAAGAGAATAGCACCAAAGAAGGCGAGCGTCCCATCCTTCGGTGTTCAGGGTCGTCAACAGCAATGGAGTCGGTGACGTGGGTCACATTGTCGGAGTAGAGTCCGGTCACAACAGTGACGACCCTGCCAACCGAAATGGCAACTGCGACGGTTGTTTTGGTTTAAAGGCAATAGTGGCGGCCACAAGAAATGGCGGCCTCTACGACATTGGACGCCACGACGTTGGCGGCGGTCACTATAGGGACTGGTGCTAGAGAATGACCCTTTGATTCATCGTCATGCGCCGGCGCAGCGTTCTGCGCATGCGTAGTCGAATTTTCCTAAACTAAAAACATCTGTGCGATCTCGTTCAACTCTCTCCATAGTCACGGAGATTCTCCGTATCATTTCCTGTCTATGCACCGCGGTTCGACTAAGTCAGGGAGTCATTAATGCTGTGACAAGAGCCAGTCGTGATGTGTCAAAATATTGACTGAAGAAGAACGAGGCGACGTGACAGTCAATGTTTTCAGTTCGACGCTTAAAGCAAATTGAATCATATTTCGCGCCAAATCGCCAGGGCCATTCTCTAGAGCCGCTCCCTGTAGTGTGGCAACGGAGGCGGGTGCAGCAGCGTGCAGTGCTGCGGCGGCAACGGGGCCGGCGCGCCTTCCGGTGTCGCTTTACACCTGAGTTTTACAGCGGCCGTATTTCTCAGCGCCGGCTGTTTGAGGAGCTCATCTGCTGCACGGAAACGGACGCGGCGCCTCCGTAACTCTGCTCTTCATTCTCCTCCTCCTCCTCCCCCTCCTCCTCTCCCCTCCCCCCGACCTCAGGGATTTTACGCGCGCGTTTTCGAGGGACGACGCGGGCAGGCGGAGCGGGTTGGGATGGGGAGGAGGTGATCGGGGAAGGGTAGGAAGGCGGGGAGGAGGGGTGAAGTGGGCAGCGACGGAAGGGATGGGCAGGTGCTGGGGAGAAGACAGGGCGGTCGGGGATAGCTTGGTGCGGGATCGTGGCAAGCGGCGGGAAATGGGACGAGGTGGGGCGGGGAGGGAGTGACCGGGCGGGAAGGGTAGGGGAGGCGGGGAGGAAGTACGCGATAGTCAGCGACGTTAGGGACTGGTCGGTGCTGGGGAGAAGAAGGCAGGGCGGTCGGAGATGGCATGGTGTGGGATCTGTGCGAGATGGGGGAGGGGCGGTGTTGGGAGGGGAGGGGAGGGGCGTGGCGGAACGAGGCAGGGCGGGGCACGACGACTTCGGGCGGGCAGGGCGGTGTGGGTCTGGGGAGAAGATGGGCTGGGCCGGACGTGTGAGGGGTGGGTGGGAATGTGAGGACGGTCGCCGACATGAGAGCACGAAGCATCGAATGCCAGTGATATACGCGATGACCCTTCGAACACTCGGCACTTCGCCGGCCATCGGGTTACAGCCTCTGGCGGTCGGGGCTTTGAATTTTATCCGCAGTAAACGCTACTTTTATTTCTGCTCGCCCGAAAAACGAGCATGAATACGATGCTCTGGACTTGTGTGAAGAATATTTGTTCTGAATATGGTTACGAAATGCTCTCTTTACACCGTTTTTCTTCGGTTTTACCATCTCCAGGAGGAAATACATACAGACAAAACATACAAATATCTCAGAGCATTTACCGATAATATGACTATTTGAATATTGTCAGCGTTACTAGTATGTAATTTTCACAGTATACAGAACACGTCTCCCGTTTTTGGACATAGTTCAAAGTTAATTAAATATAAAAAAGCAAATATAAATGTGAAAACTAGTGTAATTGCCACAAGTAATGCTTCTCAGACGCAACCTAGCCAAACATCCTGCTACACTTTACTGTTCGTTGTGCTAAAAGTTAGCCAGAAGTTTTCAACTGACATGTTGTCATTCAGAAGACGTAAATGACTTAAAACAGAATGATCATTCTTAAATTATTGAATTTTGAAACAAAAAGGGATGTGTGTGTTTGAGTATTTATGTGTATCACGTACCCACTTTCTCTGTGCTTTTTGTTCGCCGTGTTTTTTAATCTTTCGTTTCTATTCCGCTTATTTCTAGCATACTTTGGAATCTTCACCAAATTTTAATTAAAGCAAATCTGTTTCTCTCTGTAGCTTGACGGTAGCGGGCAGATGTCACTCTATTGCAGAAGTCTCTTTAGTGCCACTATCGTGCTCCGATAAACAGATAAGATTTCTCTTATCGAGGGACATTCCAGGCACTACACTGGCTTAGTTGCTCTGTAAAGTTGCTCTCTTTATTCATGACCTTGGTCTTTTTAAAGGTTTTATTGGTATTGAGTAACTCGCCGTTAAACGCCCGGTTTTTACAGGGTTTACAATTTCAAGTGTACTATCTGGAAATGTTCTGCTCAAGTTGTCCTGAAAATTGAGAATCACTCACTGTGAAGTATGTACTGTACTTTCATTTGCTTCTTTTTACAGAGGTAGTTCGAAAGAACAAAACAAAAATGACATTTTTTGGTTGTATCTCATTTCAGAACATCAGGACTTGTTGCGCGTACATTATGGATCCACTTCCACGAATACCTTTAGTTATCGTTCTGAATGGGTTCCGCAGAAATTATTTAAAAAGATTGAAAGAAAGTCCTGAAATAATAGTTACTGAAATAATGAAATAATTATATTACACCAGTACAATGAACAATCTGGTTCCAAATATATTTACGTACAATATGAAGTCTATTAGAATGAATAGGATCGTTATTTCTAGCAGATGTGATGAGAAGGGATTCCCGTTCTCTTGTTCCTTCAATCTGCGTTCTGCAATCTAGTTCTGGATCTGTATTCCGGCGAGCTGAATATTGCGTCTCGACGATGATTGTCTTGTAATGAATTCGAAAGGTAAACAGTTCTGATCGCTTTCCTGAGATGAATTTAATTTCTTACTGCAGTTGCACTTCCAACGAGCTATGAAGAGCGCGCGATCCTTAACTTCCCGGTCGTATCCTTGGAGCTGGAATGGACTATACAGCGCACTAATCTTCGTTGTAATTGCCATTTGATATGGCCAGGTATGGTAATACCGCCAGCTGTGGCGTAGCGACACTCAAAAGCTGCAGCGTCACCCGATGGCATAACCTACCCTTGTTGCCACCAACTCGGAGCGAATAAATAATCGGGATAGGTCGAAATTCCCTTAGTCCTGGAATATAGGCGGGCAAGCATCTTGTACCAAAGTCGTTGAAACGTGGCAACGCTCTCTGCGGAGCTGTCAAGGGCAGAGAAAGTTCGGACGCGGTTTAATCTCTCGGCCAAATATAGCCCATGGTCTACAACAGAGGGACACACTTATTCTATATGGAAAATCAAAAATTTTAAATATTACACATTATCTTGAGTTGTCTTTTTGAACTTTTTGATGTGAATTGAGGAATAGCATAATAAAAATTTTAAAGAAAAAATCAAGTAGGGTCCTTTTTTACCGAAAAGAGTGACATTCCTCTTTAGCCTTTTCACAACACACCAAACGTTTCGAAACTCGCATGTCTCGAGCATACTCCTTTAGAGCAATCTATAAATTCTGCCCTCAACAACCAAACAGAGGACTTCTTATAACAAGAGAGAACCACAGTTACTACTGCGACCAAGTACATATCGCCATCAGAGACCAAGAATACAATAAAACACATAAAAATTAGAAAAGCACCAGGAATAGATGGAATTAGCAACTTTAGCATCAAAATGATAAACAAAAAAGTAATTACGGTTATAACCACGATCTACAACGCTGTTTTACGGCTCAATTACTTCCCCGCAAAGTGGAAGAAGACTGTAGTCCTATCAGAGCTTAAACCTAACAAAGATTCTACAATTTCTGAAAATTACACACCCACAAGCCTCCTGCCCACTCTATCTAAAATATTTGAGAAGTTGATTCTGAAGAGGATCAAGCATTTCCTAAGAATCTCGAAAGCAACTCCACCTTTCCAATTCGGTTTTAAACCAAATTATTAAACCTCGCACCAATTTATAAGATTAACGGAAGGCATAGCGCACGGTTTCCACCGAAAAGAGCACACAACGTCAGCTTTCTTAGACATGAGCCAATGCTTACAACAATGTTTGGCAAATAAGTCTCGAGCACAAATTGCATGATCTAGGTATTCCTGAATATTTAATCAGTTTTAATAATTTTCATCTGCTACAGAGAATAGTTCCAACCAAGAATGTAACATCAATTACATTCCAAATCAACGCAGGTGTACCTCAAGGATCAAGTGTAGTACATGTGTGTGTATCAGGAGGAGGGTGTCAACAAAAAGGAAAGAAAGATTGCGCATTATCTGTGCCACTTTTGTTGGGGGTACTGCTCTGGCAATTGCCTGGTATTGATCAGAGAAACGACAGAATCAGAGCAGGCGGCCACTGGAATTTATTGTGGTTGATTTCGACCTAACCCTCTAGCTAGTGTCGAAAATCCAGCACCGTCTGTACGTGAACGCTAGGGTATCAGGTCAGCGGTGCGGCAGAAGCAAAGAAGCTATAGCCACCGGCAGGGGATGATAATCGTCTCGGTTAAAACTTGTCACGTTTTCCGAAAGCGTACGGGCCCCTTTAGTCCGACGCCCGATGTTGGGCTGTGTCGCCTGAGGAAAGGAGTGAGTAGAGAGTTGCGCTTCAGTGGTTGGCGTCGATTAGCGCCGCATTCTTAACGGCCTCCGCTCTCCTCCCCCCGCCGCCCACCGCCGCCTTCCGTCGCCCTCCGCCGCCGCGTCGCCGCCTCTCCCCGCTGAGTCAGCCCCTTTAAAAGTGCAGCACCTGTGTTGGACTTTGGAAGTTGGGCCGGCGACAATGACTTGAACAGACGACGCTCAGATGCACACGAAGTTAGTCACATTATTTTCTTGCGAGGCTGTCCCTGGTCATCAGGAAAGGGGTAGGGCATTGTTCCCTCCTGAGAAAATATATGTTGATATTAATCTATTTTTCGTGGTAAACATTTTGTAGAGATAGTTCACAAGGCAGTTTAAATGGAGTGAAACGTCTTATCTTTTGTCGGGTAATAAATGTTCAGCTTAAATTAAAATCGTTCGCCTGCAAAACGACTTTTTTTAAAAAGATATGTGCACCTGTGAAGGCATCGACTTCAGTTCTAGAATTTATATTTCTCTTTGATGCTGCAATAAAATGTCCAATGTACTTTATTCTGTTAATAACGATTATCGCTGTGCTTGGAATAAAAATGTTAGTTGTTGGCATACTCTATATATATTTTCCTTATCCCTTCTAACATCACTGCGTACACAGTGTTCTTTTGCTTTACCTGTCAGTGAGGATATTTTTTTTATTTTAAATAACTTTCAGATTTCAATATTTACAGAAATATTTTTAAAACATGTATTCGTTTGCACACATGATATAATTTTGATGTAAACCGCTATTGAGTGTCATTATGTTAGTTTTTTCTCCTGACTGTTTACATAATAACGTACAATTTTGTTTGGTTTAGGACAACATGAAAAACTCATTTTGAGTTGAGCTAGATTTGAGAAGTTGTAATGAAATGCAATGCTAATTTTTGTGTGATGTATAGAAATTATAGCTACAGAATTGATAACCATTTTGTTTATTATCACATGACATTTTTTGAATCACAGAATTGAATTGTACGCTAAATGACACCACGGCAGCTCTACATCTCTCTCTCTCTCTCTCTCTCTCTCTCTCTCTCTCTCTCTCTCTCTCTCTCTCTCAATTTATATATACAATTTATATATAGAATATATATACAATTTAGCTGATGTCTAACATTACATTTTGAAATATTCCTCAGCCATGTCAACGAGAGTCGTTTTTCGTCCGGCATGTATGACCCACTTTCGGCCGCACCCGTCAAAGTGTTCGGCGCTGCGCGAATGTCTGACTTACGTGCGGCGCTTATCCACTCCGTCGCACCATTGTTCGACCGGTCGTTAAAGCGCTTGTTTACGAATATCACCCTCGCGTGACGGCTTCGTTGGCGGCGAGTAACTACCTTTATCGGTGATTCGATGTGGCTCACCAGAAAACGGGACCCAACGCGAGGTGTTTCAAACAGCGTGCACATCGTGGTTGCAAAGCGAGAACGTGTTTGAGCCGCGAATCTAGAACGTTTCAACGTTTTGCACTTGTATTTTGAGTGTGTGAGTGAGTTTTTGTTACAGAGACTGAGTATTCAACGCATTACTTACTTAGCTCATAAGGCCCGTAACGGTAGTGCGAGTTGTAGCAGGGAGGTGGCAACTTCCTCCCCTCGCTGGAACGTGCGATCCGTCGCCAATCTACACGTAGGCTTTGG
Source organism: Teleogryllus occipitalis (assembly GCA_011170035.1). Classification (NCBI taxonomy): domain Eukaryota; kingdom Metazoa; phylum Arthropoda; class Insecta; order Orthoptera; family Gryllidae; genus Teleogryllus; species Teleogryllus occipitalis. The sequence continues at coordinate 842,674 of BLKR01000099.1, read as the reverse complement.
GGGTTTCCCACCCTGATATCTTCCCCAGTGGGGTCACTTATCCAATGACAAGTTCGAAGCTCCCGACCTGTGGAAGTGTAGTGCATTTGTGAGTGTGTTTTTGTTTCTAAGGGAAGGTAGGACAATAATGAGGAAGACAATTTCAGGCGTGGTCTGTGGCCTGTTTTGTAGGGTACTGCTCCAGCATTCGCTTGATATTTTTCAGAGAAACCACGAAGATCTACTGAACAGAGAATGATTGAATCCTCCAGATACTGATTGGATTGGAGCCAGGGAGTATGAAACTAGTGTCAAAAATCCGCCACCGGTGGAACTCGTACCGTGGAACATCCCGGTCAGTGTCGTGGCAACGGATGTTGCCACTGAGCTATCTCCACCGTTTCACATTTGAGAATCACTTTCTCCGTGTTGTCGAGCAATAGTAGTCTTTTTCCGGTGAAGAAATCCCACCCCAGCCGGGACAAGTTCTAAGTCCCCGCCCGGTCTCCCGGCATGTGTGGTAGTGTAGTGAATGTTAGTGTAAGTGTGTGTGCGTAAGGGGTGAGGATAGGACAAGGCCCGTTTGGTATGGTACTGCTCCGGCATTCGCCTGATGTTGATCGGAGAAACCACAGCAAAGTATCGATCAGAGAAGCCGGCCTCTGGAAGTCTCCTCCAGTCAGCGACTGAATTCGACTTAGCTCAAAAGCTAGTGTCCAAAATCGTGCCGCAGTCAGGACTCGAACCTAGGACTTCTCGGCCAGAGGCACTGAAGTGATATCAGTTGTTGCACTGACCCACCGCTCCCGGTAGGAAGATTGGAGATACGTAACCTCCAAGCATGCATGACTGAGTATAAAGAAATCTGGCATTTTTATGCAGCAAATTCAGAAGAAATACTTTACGAATCTCGCGTAGGCCTTCGCCTGTTTGTTGACGAGAGTAATAAGTACTTTATAGAAGCAGAATTTAGGTACTTCTTATATGATGTAGGACTTACTCGAAGATGTTTGGCAAGTTACAAACTACATTCACCTTGCGCGTCGGGTCCATTTCTGCCAAGGAATAAGTGGTTAGTCTCATTGGGACATGTAGATGTTGGAAGTCTTTCTACAAATCAAGGTTTTACTTTCTTATGACATAGTTTTTGTATTTAGCATAATAGTTCTAAACCATTAAGTATTTTTCTGGGATTGACTATGGAAAGCCTATAACCAATCAAGTTTGCAAGTACTTCCGCGATTAAGTAAAACATTTTTCGATATTTTGATTTTTTTCTCGCAGTAAATGTGTTTGTGGACAGTTATTCTGTTGTAATATAAAATATTAAATTATTTTAAAATAAAATAAGTACACGTCGTGTATATAACAGTTGCAGTAAATTTGTTTTGTTTCGATTTACTTATTGTACAATTCTATTATTAATATAATACAAATATAGCTAATGTTTGGAGATTTTAGACTTGTCAGTTGCACGATCAAGTTTCATGAGTGAAATGTGTTCGGCTTAAACGGCAATATTAACATGTCGGCTTGCAGAACTGTCCCGACTGGTTGTTTCGCCCCGCGCCTTGGTTCCCATGTCTTTCACTATCACGTGAGTGACTAGAGCGATTGTGTCAAGCAGGCCATGACCTTGCTCCCAATCTTATCATACCCGTCTCTTCTTGTGGGGCTTAAACCTGATAAAAATGTTCGTGTCTTAGCGAGTTACGTAGTATCGCAGTGTAAGAACAGGTTCATAAATCATTATTACCATGCGATAGTATGAAGATACGTGAAGCTGTGACACCAAAATGGAAACTGTGAGGATTTATTGAAAGAGCTAAAAATCAATAAATCGAAGGGGAGTCTCTGGCTGAAATTAAGATAGCGAGGGTGAGAAAAATTGAGAATAATGAACAGATCATGAGGCATTTGGAGAAAACTAGATATAATATAAAACAATTGGTCTCAGTATCTGTAGATAAAAAACAGTTGAAGAGAATGTTTTTTAACGCATCTCGAGGTATGGCAAAGATCAAATACTTCTGTTCAGTTAGTTGAGATTAACCGTTGGGACGATTTTGGCATCTTCGCATCGCCTACGTACTTCTTTCTTAACATAAAAGTTGATTTTTATGGCAACTATGAATCGAAAAGTTTGAGAGGACTCCCTTCATCTCTTGTGCAGCTCCTTCCAACGACAGATGGAAGAACTTCTCGTCTGCCGCCTTTTGCTCGTAGCGTTTGGTACCGTCTTTTTGCACCCTCTTCGAACGCGGCGCTAACAAACCGCTTTGGCGCCGCGCGCTTTACGATTGGACGCATGAATCGACGCCCGTAAAGCGGTTTATTAGCCGATCGGTTACTTCGCTGGTAGCTCGCTCGCAGCCCGTCGCTCGTGTCCAGTTCTCTCCGTACTGCAGGCCGACTTACGTGGCTCAGGGCATCAACTGATGTCACTGCAGTGCCTGGGACCGGGAGGTCCAAGGGTTCGAGTCCCGACGCCAGCAGGATTTTGGGAACTAGTTGGATACCTTGGTCGAATTCAGCTGCTGTCTGGAGGAGAATTCTAGTGATAGGCTGTTCGGATCGGTAGTTTTCCATGGTTTCTGGGATCAACTCCAGACGAATGCCGGAGCAGTTCCCTAACAAACGGGCCACGGACACGCGCGATCTTCCCCATCCTTGTCCTATCCTCATCCCTTACATGCACACGCACGTAGATTGAAAACACTACCATACATGTCGGGTGACCAGTTAGGAGCATAAGGCTTGTCCCGGCTGAAGCGATATCCCGCCTGTGGGAGATACCTGGTTGGGGAAAATCCCCGCAAGCCTGTGTTAAAAAATGCATTGCACTTATGGACATGATACTTATGAACCTTAGCAGTTGGCGCGCCCGGAATCACTAATCAATAAATCCGATTAGCTTCATCTTGTCCTCAAAGAAAATGAAGAAAATTTTCGGAGATGCGCGTCGCACTTATTTCTGGGCGTAGTTTAGGGAGAAGCCTACGACTTCGTGCCTTCCATTCCCTTGGCAAGTGGTATTTAAGATGTGGATTTTTGTCGTTATTCCTATTTATTCATTTAGCTGCAAGCGTAATCTTTTAGGTTACTTATCCATTTGAGGTAGTATTAAGAGGATTATATGGGAATGCTATAGTGCCTATAAGTGCCTGTTTGATTAGTAAATGCGCCTTTGCAAAAAATGACTATTTGATATAAATGACTTTTATTTGTATTCAATATTGTTATTGTATAAATATCATGTCTCTTGTTATCATTTAATAGAAATTGAATTGTATTAGCCGTAACTTGTTTCCATTTTAATCCAGCTGAGTGTGGATAAGTTGAATATCTATCGTTAATCCTGAATAAACGTGAAGAAAGGAAATTGCAAGGTTACGTTTTCTCAGAGGGTAGGTATTTCGTATTTCGAAAGCTATCTGAAATCATTTTGTAGTGTTTTTGTGTGTTTAGTGTGTTCAGGAGCGAGTTGAGATTTCTCGGAAAAGCATGTGTGATCGTGGGCGTATTCAATCCCGCTTTTATATTTTTATATGTATGAAGGAATGTCCCCCGCTTCAAGAATCTCCTTTGAGACACCTTCAAGGAGACCTTAGACACTTTTTTGGAGAATTTGAAGCAATAATCAGTTATTGTCATAATCACACAAAAATCAATTTTGTTTGTTAAACAACATTTCTGCTGTACAATCCTTTTCTTATTGTATTTTAGTTAATCAATTTTTTGTGCCTATTTAAGAATTTTATATGCCTATTTTGCCTACCTATTGTTACTTTTCACTGTCTCAAAATACGCAGTTTTTGGTAATTGTGCTTCCTTTCCTCTGTTGCAGAAATAACGTAGGGTGACCATAAGGGTAGAATCACAATCAGCGATGAATGATAAGGGTTGGGACTAATGTTCCCATACAATACGTGGTGGTGTGAGAAACCAATAATGTGATAACGAAATATCCCTGACGTATGCAAAATTTGAACCCTTATGCAATAAAATAATAATTGCACCTACTCTGCCAAGATCAACACGACGATGTTTGGGCCCAATACCGAAACCGCAGAACCCCTCGGGAAAAGTCACAAAAATAAAATAAGCCATGATTCCTCTTTCTACTTAAACTTTAACAGCCCGTAACAAACACCCTTCAAATAACAAGGCTTGAGATCCGAGTGGCTAGCGGGTCGGTTTTTAACCCGGAAAAATGTGAAAAACCCCTTTTTAACCCACTTCTCTCCCGCTTATCCCCGTGACGTAGCCAGTAAGCACTTTTTTACCATCATGTGTGATGAGAGAAAGTTATCCAACTCCTCCTTCATTTCTGGAATTATCCAAATCATATCGCCTAATCACTTCAGTCGGCCTCACCTCACGTCGACATGTCTTCGTCATTACATTGACTCTTTGCTCGCGTCGTCACCACTCTATAATATGCTCTCGCCCTTTCAACTCATCTCTCCTTGTTCGGTTAAACCCGCAACATTGTTATGCCTCCTTGACCTATCCCGACACGGATGGGTCTCAGCTGAATAGTGCAATCTACTCATTCTTGACTTGCTTTCACGCGATGACCTTACACTTTCGCTTGGTGTCTGTTTCCGTGAATTTCCATATCCTCACGTAAATGCTCTCTAGTTTTGAACAGTTTTTGTTTATTGTGCAGGATAATTCAAAATAGCTCTTGCATTAAAATAAAATGAAAAGTGCCTGCATATTTTTGTAATATGGTTTTTAACTTCTGTAACGTGTTAATTTTGCCCTGTTCCTATTGATCTGTAAAGATAATAAGAAAAATCCTTTAGTTCTGTAGAAATGCTTTCCTTATTTTTTACTCATATGCATATGTATTATTAGTGAAAAGGCTTTTATACTATTTAACATAGTTTTAATCATCACAGTGTGTTGGGAGTGGAAACTTTATTTCCAGATCATTGAGAAATAATTGTTTTCAGTAGTATATTTCTTCGACGTATTATTGTCACGTTTTTATGTTTAACCTAGAAATCATAAGAAATTGAGTTCTTTTACTAGGCTTGAGAGAACGGGAATGCTTCATATTGCAAAATGTGCTTAGTCATCGTCGGTGCGAATGAACAAAACATTGCAAGCAGGAGAACGAAGTCAACTTTCTCTCTGTCCGTCTTCATGAACTTGTGCGATTTTAAATGAGCCAACTAGTACTAGTACTTCGAAACATTTTATGATAATAAAAACCGTGAATAAAAATTAAAAATGTCAGTGAAATATCATTTTTAAGTACTCGTACATGTTTATGGCAAGCATTATTCACAAACGTACCTGATAAAGGACATTCAAAATGTTTCTTCGCACAAAATGTCTCTAAACATAGGCATTCAATAGAGTCATGATAATCCGAGGTACCTCACTCAAAAAACTGATATTACCCGAAAAAACGGATAATACGAAACAGAATTTACAACTACAATAAACAACGAAGTTAACGTTAATGTGCAGATACTACTATCATTACATATTCATAAATTAACGCGAACCGGTCACAACAATGTAGCAGACTGACACTGCGTACAACAATAGCAGACCGCCACACACGCAGAGTTGCCAACCCGTCAAGAGACTGATTAGATTATCGTTGCTTGTTTGCTTGGGAGACGGCGCACATCAGGTTGTTTTTTAATCTCTGATTACGCGGAATCTCGGATTAGCGATGCCAGGATTACCGCGACTAGTCATGATTTTCTTTGGGTCAACCCAGAACATTCCACTTCTCTATTCCCTCTCAAGGGGCCACGAAGGACGTACATGGACGTTGCTTACATTGCTATATTCGGAGTCCCGAAGTTAGTGAAGTTGCTTATTGTGCGTGCAGTAGTCGGATGTCTGTGTTTCGTCGTCGGCGCCTTGTTCCCTCGCCCTCGTTACACTCGGGTTGAAGAGCCGGTCTGCCCGCACAGTATGCGCTGCTAGGCTACTTCCTGCTTCGCGGTTCCTCCGGCAGAGGCTGCTGCGAGTCGTGCCCCCCCCCCATCCCCCACGCGGGCGGAAGCAGCCGCGGCGCGACTGAGGCAGATTCGGCTCCACATGGGGACTCGCGACGCCCGGACACTGGGCCCGAGGCCCTAGACGCGGTGCAACGCGTTGCGTCAGACGTTCTCAAACGGTGGGGCGACCTCAGGTGAAGCGCAATGGCTGTAGAAGGAGGGGCGCAAACGTTTTGAAAACATCTTTCTTTGGAAAAAAACAATATTTTGCATTTATTCGTAAAGCGGTAAGAAAACTTTAAAATTAACATATTTTATTTTTAAAATTATTGAATTAAATAAATCTATTAGGTTCTGAATAGGTTTTTTAAATATTTTTTTAAAAATGTTCGCTAATCATATATTTGTTTGTAAATGGTGTTTTATCTCATTTCAATGTTGAATTTTCAAGGTCCTAAACTGTAAAAATAAAGGAACTTTAAAAGCTTTCTTTACTTTAATTTTTGTGTTATTCTGTACTTGTGAAAAAAATGCAAATAGATTATAAAAATGTATGTAGTACATACAATAAATTATAAAGGGCGGTGTTTTATGGTACACCAAGGCGGGGGGAGCGGGGGTTGAAAGGTTTGAGAACTTGTTACCTTAAGGGTATAACGTAGTCATGTTTTGACTTTAGTCATGTTGGATTCAAATTCGAGGGTTCGCGATATTAGCCATATCGATCGGGGGACATCAATTTTGGCAATCGTCTGTATAGTACATGCTAGCGTTGTTTACATAGATACGTACTTATAAACGTACATACACACGCATACATACACACATATATACGTACATATCAACAGGGTTTGAAAAGGTTCAGAACTTGTCCATTAGCTTTACCGACAGACGTTTTGAGAAAAGACACTTTTTCGTTACCAAGGCCTCGCATAATATGGATTCTGACTATAGTAGTGTTAGAGCAAGAAAGGTAACAGTCATGGTACGTGGGCCATACATAAAGGAGAAAGAAAAATCCTCTTTTGCTTTATCAGGGGTTAACAAAACGTGTTTTTCTATCGAAAAATCTGTACTTTCTCCTGCAATATTACATAACTTTCCCTTTCCACGAAGTAGATGCCATAAAGTAAAAATAAATGTTTATTGCAAGAACTGACATTTATTCTTGCAATAATTCTTCATATAAATGACTATTATAACGTACAGTCACACAAATAATTACAAAGTTGTCTGTGAAAATCATGACTTCTCGCTTGAAATATTATTGCCGACTGAGGTATATCTGTTAAACCGAGGTATAGCCGTTAAACCGTCCAGCCGTTAGTGGCGGAACCGAATCACTGGGTTGACCTTTCTATCACTAGGGTCGTAACTTCAACTATTCAATTTATGCCTTTCTAAAAATGATGTGTTTTTCTCAGGGCGAGAGCACTTTGCTATGTGCGGAGCTGCACGGACCTTCAGTATTCGGAAAACCACGACACCGGTCACGAAGACGACCGTTGGATACCGACGGATATCGTTCGTGACAGTTTTAACCACGGGTTTATAGCCACACGTGCTCATGTTGTTCGGACTGAGGCCTAGTAGCGGACAAAACTATTCCCAGCCTGTTTAGAGCTTGCGCAAAGTTCAAATTGAATGTAAATCGTTCAAAAACTGGTGAGTACTCATGGTACGCGGACCATCATCCTCTAAAGCGGATATTCTACATTATCTCCAGGAACTGAAAATTGTCTTAGTGTGAGGATTTATCACTGACCAAACTCTTTGTCAAGAGAGAGAAAGTTACGATTTTATCCTTAAGTGTTTCATGTTTTGAATTTCTACTACACAAAGTTGATGATTAATTTATTCTTAATATTTTTCAAAAGGGGTATGCAAATTTCAAAATAATTAAAAATTATTTTATGAAGTATTTCACGATGATGACGGTGATTGACAGTTCGAGATGTTTCCATGGAAACATGTCATGTATCTTACAACGAGCAAAGAACATCATAACTGGAGCGTTAAGAGCTGCATTTCGGCGTCGCTTTGCGCACTGTCTGGCGCCCTGGCACTTCGCCAGCGTCTGCCAACAGCCGGACGCGGTTGCGAGCAGATGGTACGATACGTTGGCCCGTCCCCTCCCCCCATCGTCTCATCCCTCCATACTACCCGCCCATCTCTTTTCCTCTGCCTCATCTCTTCCCCGCATCCCGTCTCACCCCTCCATGCCACCCGCCCATCTTTCCCTGCCGACGCGTCTCTTCCCCGCCACCCGTCTCATCCCTTTCATACCACCCACCCATCTCTTTTCCGGCGCCTGCTTCCCCTGCATCTCCGCCAACCGCCCCTCCCAAACTGCCCGCTGCCCGTTCTCATCACACTCCCCACAACCGCCGCCGGTCACTCCGCCCCTCCTCCCCCTCCGCCCCTCCTCTCGATCACTTCCGCCAACACGCCCCGGCCTGCTCACCCTCGCCTGATCGCCTCCGTCTATTCACGCGTGCCTGTACACCCGCGCCTGTTCGCCCTCGCCTGTTCACCCCGCCTGTTCGCCACCCTCCCCGCCAGTTTGCCCAAACCAGCTCGCACCCGCTCCCGCTTTGCCCTCACCAGCTCGCCCCCGCCAGCGCCATTGTACGTGGCCCTTCCTTGTCCTCGCTGCCCATCATGCAGCTCGTCTGCACTCCATACAGTCCGTCCGCCTGTACTCGGTCTCTTTCCCTCTCGCTCGGTCCCACCACCGCCTCCACATCTGCCTCCGTTCCCCGCACTGGCCGTCCCGACGCCCGCCTCCAGGCCGCGGATCGCTTTCTCCCGCCACCAGTTATTTGCGACAATTAGCCAAGTGCGGTGTTCCTGCGCCGCTTGCCGTCGCACTGGTTCGCCCAGCGCGGCGCGGCGGCGACGGCTGTGCCGACAGCTGCGGCGGCGGCTGTGGTGGTCTACCGCTTAACGCACCTCCGCACCCTGAGCTCGGACTAATTTCCGCGCTGAAAACTCTTTCCCCTTCTCCCGCTCCAATACGATGAAATTGTAAACCCTCAATAAAATCGGAATCGTGCTCCAGCGACACGCTGCCGTGATAACGCTTGGGGAAGGAAGAGCGAATGTATTTTTTCTGTAATATACGAATGGCGAATATTGCTCCAATGCGTGTTTTTAATTAGTGGAAACAAAAAGTCACAAATTATTCTTTAATAAGAATTTAATGAAATGGCAAAAAATCTCTCGTTAGATCTTTTGTGTAGCTGTACCTCTCTGAATTTACGTGTTACTGCATGTGTGTTCACTGAATCTCAACAGCCCTAATTACTTCGTTGTTGAGTGGCCGTGAGTACGGTTGAATGAATGGCTGTGAAAATAATGGTAGCTTTTAAGAATAGTTCATTTACATTCATATCGTGCAGTCAATGCAATATTTTTCACAAATACACACAATTCTATACAAATTAATCACTACAGAAAAGTCAGCAATGAGCAGAAGTGCATAATAGTTTTTGTGGGCACAGTCGTACGAATTACTCGACAAGAAATCGTTTGCAAGAAAGATAATAAGACATTGTATTAAAATACAATTTTATCGTGTCTCACGACTTGTCACAAAAAGATAGATAACCTAAAAAAATCAAATGTTCAGCTAGTTGTGTTTGTGTATTTTCATACCCACATACTGCAACTTACCTGACCTTGTCTAAAGAATCACTCGAAATGTTACACTCGTTTTGAATTTGAGGCATTTGTGTGAATATATTGATATGTGGTGATAGGGAATTTAAAGAAAAAAAAATAGCTAAAGTAATTAATACGTCATTGATTTGACAACATTTTTTAAAGGACCCAAGCGCAAAGCAAGGTCTATTGGTCTCCACCTCTTGACAAATTTGCATCTGGAGGTCCCTATTTATTCTCAATATAGACGAGGTATGTTGGATAAATGGTGTCGGCTCCCTGTCTAAGAATCTAGACTTCCTAAGTCAGAGTTTGAAGCATTACTTTGTGGCCCTGGCGGCAAATCATGTTATTACGGCCGCCCCAGGCAGTGGCTCTAGGGTCATTGTATTTCTGCAATCCTGCATTATACCCTCATTCTCCTTAGTCAAGTAATCTCGAAGGTCTGTAGTCGTTAACAATGTATTCCCTACAAATATATTGATGCAATAAACCTCCTTAGATGTCTAGGGGAACACTTGATCTCACTCCAATGCCTCTGCCCAGGAGGACCTAGGTACGAGTCTCGACGGTGGCAGGATTTTCGAAACGACCTACAGAACTAAATCTAGTTTGGTCGCTGTCTGGAGAAGAATTCTAGCGACCAGCTGCTCTGATCGGTAGTTTTCCGTGGTTACTCCGATTAACACCAGTAGAATGTCGGTGCAGTACTCTAACAAAATCGGACCGCGCGCGATCTTTCCCCTTCCTAGTTCTCTTCTCATCCCGTTACGTACGTATACTTACATGCACTACACTACCACAGATGTCGGGAGGTTACAGCGTGACTCATTGAGGCGGTGATTTGCTGGTGGGAGATGCCTGGTTGGGGAAAACCCTGCTATCCGACGTAGATGGGCACCAGATCTCTCTATCCAGCGAAGGAAGATCACTGCCATCTCCCGAATTAAAACATACACTACACTTAGCGGGCTAATGGCCTTAGCAGTTGATGGTTCCGGAATCACTAATCACTCAATCTGATAAAAAAAACTAATTTATTAATGCATTTACTTATTTACTTTTATTTATATTTATGAATTGTTTACTTTATTTGTGTATTGTATCGTTTCAGGGCCTGAGCACCTTCTCCCGGCGGCGGGTGTCTTCGCAAGGAGGAGGCTCTCCCAGCGCCAGTTCCCCCTCGGGCCAGCTCGACGCCCCAGGTGAGGCACGGCAGCGCTTCGCCATTACGATGCGGAGTGACGCGCTCCGATTGTGGAGCCGTTTGAAAACTCGCGCTATAATAAAAACTAAATCGGGTGTTGTGATCGAAGTGTTCCAAAATGGAACACGGAACAAATTATAAGAGGTGATGAAGTGGCACAAAGCCATTGTTGAATGATATCGGGCATTCAGTTTCTTAACGATATACATTAAGTGTGTGTGCGTATATATTTGTGCGTGCGTAGTGTTTATGGTGCACATCTGTTTGTGCTTGTGCTTGCGTATATGTTTGCGCACGCACGCGCGCGCACGCGCGTGTGTGTGTGTGCGTGCATGCGTTCATTAACAGCACAACTACTGGATGGACATATCATTGAGAATAATTTTCCTTTTGTAAGGATATGTTTTTGCATTAAAATTCAGAATATTTAGTAATATTTGCAGTAGTGACAAACATCTTTATTACAATTCATAAATTTAGTTCCATTGAAAACTTGTGTTTGGTGGCAGTAGAACCTAGAACATTATTGGGAAGTTTTTCAATAATGGAGAAACACGATCTCACAAACCAGATCAGTATAATATGTTAAAATTAGTAAAAGAAGAACAATAGATTCTGATACGTTTTTAAGAAGTCTTTCTCGTGAATATTAATATTTAGAGCTTTAGAAACAACTATATTTTCTGAAACTCTATTACAGTGTATTCTTTAAAATATTTATCAAACCGACAGTTAGCAAATAAACAAACAAACCTTTACATAAAAAAAATAATAATTTTAAAAAAGTAGCCAAAGTTATGCCCGACACGACTATCTTTCAGTGAAAACCGCAAGAAAAAGGTTCAGCCTTTCCAGAGGTCACCCGTATCAGACAAACACGAAAATAGTTAAAACAATTGAAGTGCGTTTTTATATCGTCCAAATAAGCATAAGCGATTATGAAGATAGGAACTTAAATTTCATTTAAATTCATAATCAGACATTATTTCTTTTTCGCATTATTTGTACGTACGAAAACAAACGGGCACGGATGGCGCGCGATCTTCGCTTCTTCATTGTCCTTTATCCACTCCCCTTACACATATACACACACGCTCACACACAGATACCCACCTCCACCCACCCACACCTCCACCCAGCCACCCACACCTCCACCCAGCCACCCACACCTTCACCCAGCCACCCACACCTCCACCCAGCCAACCACACCTCCACCCAGCCAACCACACCTCCACCCAGCGACCCTCACCTCCACCCAGCCACCCACACCTCCACCCAGTCACCCACACCTCCACCCAGCCACCCACACCTTCACCCAGCCACCCACACCTCCACCCAGCCACCCACACCTCCACCCAGCGACCCTCACCTCCACCCAGCCACCCTCACCTCCACATACAGACACCATCTCCACACACACATACACACACACACTCACACACACACACACTCACACACACACACTCACACACACACACTCACACACACACTCACACACACACACTCACACACACACACTCACACACATGCCCGCAATCACTGACATGACTGCCCTACCATATGTCGGGAGAACAGCGGGGTGCGTGGATCTTGTTCTGGCTGGGACGGTACGCGGCTGGGGGAGGTTCCTTGAGGGGGAAATCCCTCACAAGCCGACGTTTAGTCGGCGCTGGATCCGTCCATGGGGTGGGGAGGATTCAGTGGGTGACGAGCACCGTTCCTCCCGGAAGAATACATTCTGTACATCAATCTATCGGGACTAATGATCCGACGTAGAATACAAATTGATGTGTCCGGAAATATCAATCAATCCTACGTTCGGAGGCTCAGTACGGCAATCATCTTGTGTACATTACGGACTCACAAGCTATTTCCAAACGGCGCATTGTAAGCTGCGACTGAGAATTTGGTATTTTCGTATGCTATCTAATACGATGTTAACTCGCGTGGTTCATTTTCGCGAATGCATTAAAGCAATATGATCCAGAAGCAGATTTTCAACTCCTATTGCTGTGATATTTCGGAGATTACATGAATATAAATGAATGATAATTTCATGAAAACCTTCGGAATTGCAGTTAAAAAATAAACATTACTTCTGAAACATGCAACAGAAATGTTGCACCAAGGTATCGTACAACAACGCGCATTAGAATAGTTTATTTGAATTTGCGTTTACTAATGACTGGCGGCAGCTCTTTCAGGAACTCAAACTCTTTCAATGGTTAGACATCGACCGCATTCATCTATGTAGTACTTAATGCAAATCGCGTAGTAACGGTATGAATCGAATTACCACAATCATTATTCCTGGCTTTTTTACGGGTTTCAAATTATTCTTCGGTCAAATTTTTACTTTTTTATTATGAAAATTGGGCTGTTAAAAACTCTTAACCTGATCTTAAACTAATCATGTCGGTATTTAAAATGAAATAAGCAAAAACGCAAAGAAATTATCGTACAGAATTCGAATCCATAACCCACTTAGTGAGGGTACTAAATTTACCAACTTTTAACTTGATTCTCTTGTGAATCGACAAAATTTCAAAAGCATCTATTAAGAAAAATAAAAGAAAAAAACAGGTGTCCAGTTCTCCTTTCTCAACAATTCAAAGGAGGAAATTAACCGAAAATGTTTGCTAAAAACATTCTTACGTTCGCCTAATTTCATAAACAACTCGTACAATTATGAATTATAAAATATACCGTGAGTATTCGCGGTGTTTCGCGATATTAATCTATAAGTTGTCCGAAAATGTTTTTTAAAAGTAGAACATATTTCTCGCGAGTCTAATGTTTTTTTAATGCATCAAATGTTAGCAGTCAAGGAAATAAGTTGGGAAAGTTTTTATATAAGATACTAGGACCTCTACAATACAAAGGAGTTTGTTTCAATTTGTGACACGTATTTTTGTATTCTGCACAACAGAATACAAAAACTTCTGAAACAGTATTCGCAAAAGGAAATTGATCCTTCCGGAGTACGTAGAACGTGACGTCACTGCAACTTGGCGAAGCATCAAATACAGGAAGGGAAGAAAAATCGGGCACTTCACTTCGCTTCGCTTCACTTCACTTCTTCTCTTCCATCGAATCGGGTGCTCCTGACATACTTTCTTTCTGACTGCCAGGAAATAACGCGGATCTCATCTATAGCACAAACGAGTTTAAAGTTGGTGGCTGGAGAAAGGAGGGACTTGCATACGGACATTGGGAGAGAAAGGACACAGAATTCCAATGACTTTTGGTATTACTCGGCTGAAGAAACGTTTTCTTCTAAAGAACCAAAAAAGGAAATGTTTTACAAAGTAGATAGAGTGCAGGTGTTAAAGAATGTTTGATGATGTTTAAAAAGCACCTGTTACTTTTTGGATTGAAATGTAACAAAGGGTTTGATGAATCTTTTAATGTGATTTTAAAAATGTGTTACACAACATTTCCTTGGCAAACGACTGCTTATTTAAAATTCTGGAGATAATTAAACTATACACAGATCTTATTAAAAATTTTATTGGGACTGTATAGGTGTGCATCACTGATATTATTGCTTTGAAGTTGTTTTTATTCTTCATACGAAAGCTGCACAGAGATTCCTCCTGCCCCGTATTGACATTGAATGACAAAAAAAATCTTCGTTCGAAGGCAATAAACTTCGTCGATTTTCTCACACCCTGCCCCGAATCCGCTCCCGCTCACCGTCTGTTCCCCGTCCTCACTACACCCCGCCACCTCGAGGTCGGCCTCTGCCTCATAGTCCCCGCCCCCCGTGCCGTGCTTGTCTCGTTTTGTCCCTTTTTCCCGGTCCCATGTACTACAGCGTTAGTGATGGCCAATTTGATCAAAACATGGAAATTTCAATACCTCACAATTAGATTTTCTTGTCGATGGAAACATCGATCGTTAAAATATCGATGTTTTAATTTGATAAAACAGATGGCATTTCCCATCCTGTTTTCATTTTTAATTAGAGTCCTTAAATAAAATACGGGTATAATGTATTGTTTGATCACATATAAGTAATATTTTAATAATGATGTTTATCGAATAAGACCTCTGGGATGGCTCATGAGCAGCGAACTAGCTTCCCATGCCATGGTCCTGGGTTCGATTCTCGGTCGAGGCAATTCCTTTAAAATCGTCTCAGTTTCTGTAGCAGTGTGACGAAGAAAAGCCCAAGCAGGGGGATCTTGCTACTTACAGTGAAGAGAATACGTCATGTTCGCCTCGTGTAGCTCTTACCTCCAAGCACGGGAATTTAAGTAGGGCCAGGCATGGGGGACACTGGTAGCTGGCCGGCAAAGTCGGCCTACCGACCCAATAACGCCAAACGCATACATACATGGTTATCTAATACAACGAAGGAAATAAAAAAATAAGGACATCATTATTCTCTTTCGTTCATAAATAATCGAGGTTAAAACGTCGTGTATCTATTATGCATATATGTAAATATTAATTTAAAGTATATTCTGCCTGAATGCATTATCTCATCTTAATTATTAATTTAACAGAAATAGTGATATATTTATAATATAATTTCATAATTATTCCCAAGGTACCGGAATGCCGTTATGTAGCGTAGTGCATGATTTATAAATTTTTCGGCCCCGGAACGCGCCCCAAATTAATTATTAATTTAATAGAAATAGTTATATATTTGTAATATGATTTATAAATTATTCTCGAGATCGATGTTAAAATATCTTGATTTCTTGTTTTCAAAACATCATTTTTTTGCCATCCCTATGTGCTGCGCTTCCATCCCTCACCACCGCCTCTTTCTCACTTGCCGTCCCCATCCTACGGTTCCGCACCTACATCCCCCTCCTGTAGCCTCACAATCTCCTCTCTCGCATGCCGACCCTCCCCCCTCATTCTCTTCCTCACCGTCACCCTCCGTCCTCACCGCCACTCTCGTCCTGTTGCCTGTTG
Organism: Teleogryllus occipitalis; assembly: GCA_011170035.1. Taxonomy (NCBI): domain Eukaryota; kingdom Metazoa; phylum Arthropoda; class Insecta; order Orthoptera; family Gryllidae; genus Teleogryllus; species Teleogryllus occipitalis. The sequence goes on along the minus strand of BLKR01000099.1, from coordinate 826,924 downwards.
TTGAGGGAGTCGGGAATGTAGGTCACCTTTCCGCGCCCGGAGCGAATAGCGGGCGGTGGCGCGGGAGGCGCGGGGCGGGGCGGGGCGGGGCGGGGCGGGGCGGGGCGGGGCGGGGCGGGGCGGGGCGGGGCGGGACGGTGGGGCCGCCCCCGCCGCTCGCTCGCTCGCTCAGGCGTTCCGCAAATCGCCACCGTCGCGACGCGACGCCTTTCGCCGAGATGTGCTCGTCCAGCGTCACGCGCAGTTTTCCGCTGACGCCGCCCAGGCACGGGCTCACTCGGTTACGCCATTGCATCTCTGGCTACTCCGTGCGCGACCCTGTCGTTAAAGGGCGACGAAAAAGGGGGACAACTTGATGGATTTCATGTGAGTTGAGACAATTTGTCGAAACAAATGGAAAATAGAATTCGAAAGCTCAGTTTCTCTTTGTAAAATGCAACTCAAAGTCTCAAACTTTATTTTGAACATTAAAATTAAAACTACGTTTTGTGAACTACTAATTAAAAAACAACGAACTAATAGCTCAACTCTGTCCAATAATTATTGCTTCAATTCATGTCCGAAGAAGAAATGTCACAAAGAAGTAATTATATTTTCGGATTCATGATTGCGTTGTGATTTGATCAATATGGAGTTCTTAATTTATTTTTCGAGTTTTGATATGTATTTAAACAGAACATTTTTATATATAAAGTGAAATATTTGTGAGTCAATTACATAGACCAAGCGTCTATCTATTTCTGATTTGTATATTTCGGACATTGAATACATTTTGAACCCATCCTTTTGATCTTGAGCTTCATTACATATCCCCGCTCTTGTCTCGTTACGAACATTGTAATATGAGTATGGCATTTTTGCATCCTAATATTAATGCCGCTTGCGCTCACCGCAGCCCTTTATCACTATGACCAACATCGCATTCGACACCACCCGTCTCCACCCGTCTCCATCCGTCTCCATCCGTCTCCACCCGTCTCCACCCGTCTCCACCCGTCTCCACCCGTCTCCACCCGTCTCCACCCGTCTCCACCCGTCTCCACCCGTCTCCACCCGTCTCCACCCGTCTCCACCCGTCTCCACCCGTCTCCACCCGTCTCCACCCGTCTCCACCCGACTCCACCCGACTCCACCCGACTCCACCCGACTCCACCCGACTCCACCCGACTCCACCCGACTCCACCCGACTCCACCCGACTGTCTCCACCCGTCTCCACCCGTCTCCACCGTCTCCACCCGTCTCCACCCGTCTCCACCCGTCTCCACCCGTCTCCACCCGTCTCCACCCGTCTCCACCCGACTCCACCCGACTCCACCCGACTCCACCCGACTCCACCCGACTCCACCCGACTCCACCCGACTCCACCCGACTCCACCCGACTCCACCCGGCTCCACACCGACTCCACCCGACTCCACCCGACTCCACCCGACTCCACCCGACTCCACCCGACTCCACCCGCCTCCACCCGCCTCCACCCGCCTCCACCCGCCTCCACCCGACTCCACCCGCCTCCACCCGACTCCACCCGACTCCACCCGACTCCACCCGACTCCACCCGACTCCACCCGACTCCACCCGACTCCACCCGACTCCACCCGACTCCACCCGACTCCATCTCAAAAGACCCACTAACCCCAACTAACCGGCGCCTCCTGCCGTCACCGCCACAACCTGCTGCCCGTCGCCCCCTCCTGCCATCGTCTCTGCTCGTCCCACCGCCGCCGCCTCTCTCATCGTCTTCGCCGCCCACAACCACCCTTGACTGTCCGCCGTCTCCGCCCCGGTGAACACGGCCCCGCCGTCAAAGACTCCGCAGCCACCGACCTCATCGTCACCGTGTTTTGCTACGCCATCTTCATCGTTGAACTTGCCGCGGTCGCCGGAGCCACTACGTCCCCATCGCCTTCTCGCCTCTCTTGCGGCCGGGCCATTATTCTTCCATCAAATAACAGCCGCGAGCCGCGCGTATCAGTGCTGGCGATCTGCCGCCCTCAGCGGCGCGGCTGACGACGACGACGACGACGATGACGACGACGATGACGATGAAGACTGCGCGCCGCACGCGAGCGGCGCAAGTTATCCCCCTCCCCTCCTCTCTCCTACCCGCACGAAAATCGCCGGCGCTCTTAATGTGTACTTTGACAGAACGCGAGCTGCGACTTGACACAACCTCTAATGCCACGGTTCCAGATGGTGATGTTCACCGCAAATATATTTAAGGGCAGAGAATTCAACGGTGATGTTTTAATTGTTCGTGGCATTTCGTATGGTTCTTCGTGCAACGTAACTGTGAATATATTGGCGATTGCACATACTTAAAACTATAATACAATTAAAATGTTCCGGATCAACAACTGGAATCTGCGATAAGTTGGGTTGACTGTAATAAATATGTGGAAGGAAGAAATAGTTCACTAGAGTACGGGTTGAGTACTGAATGGGATTATTACGAGTACTGACTGTGGTGGATACTGTATGGGATGGGTTTTATTCGAAGTATCTTACTCTTCTATTATACCTCGTTATTTGGCTAACAAAATGTTTGCGACTAATGCACATTCTAATAGCAAGAGTCTATGTTTAATGCACGTCCTACTTTTTGTCTTTCGTAAAAATTGGAAAGTTTTCCTTTTCTGGTGGAGTTTCTCTACATCTGCTTTATTCTCAGAGTTGAAATTTTTCCTTGACAAGGAAAGTGTCAATGTGTCGCTTTCCTTTGTAATTTTTCGAAAGGTCACTAGGCCTGACGGGAAAATGCAGAGAGCGCTGCATTCATGTCAGTTAGAATTAAAGAATTCTTGATATTTGGCTTGTGTTGCGTAAGAATGTCATCCTATTGTGTATTGGGAAATGTTAAGTAATGCTTTGAATATTTTGAAATATTTGCAATGAAATTAGGCAGGACATCTGTGAATTCAATGTCAAAAAAATTGAAAACAAACGTACTGGTATTGATGATCCAAAAAATGTATGATTGAACAGATAACTATGTTCTAAAGAATAGTTTTGCGAAAAAACAATTAATTTAGAGGCGAATACCTTAAAATATTTTTTTTTAGTATTTCTGATATGCAGTCGTACCAGTGCTTAGGATTGAGAAGGATTTTCTTATTTTTTAGAAGCATAACTGGTGTTGTGTTTGACTGTGAAGTTTAATTATTAATTTTCAGTTCCATTCATGAGAATATTTTGTATTGTTTCGTATCAACACGATAGAGAGCACTGTACATCTTCAATGCCCGTTCTTCTTCAAGTACATATTTCATGCCGGCGTAATTAATTTTGTTGCCGAAAGCTAGACAATCTCGTATGTGTAATTGCGAGGCATACAGTAGATTCCCCACTAAATCCACGTGGCTTCGCAGTTAATTGGTCCACCGAGCTGCGTGGTAGCCGCTGCGGCCCCGGCGCGGGGCCCTCGCTTTCCCCGTCCGCGGACAATGGCGCATTACACGGGCCTCACGGCCCCTCCCCTTCCCCCTCCGCTCCCCCACGTTCCTTCCCATGTCCCTGCCTCCTGCACCTCACCGCACACTGGTTCAATCGGGCCAAAAACCTGGCCATAATGGCAAAATTCAGAGTACGAGTTCGGAATTCTGACTTATCAAATCTCGTTCTGAAGACTTAGGAGCACACTATTTCAGCTCCAGAAAATTATTTCAATCATTTTTTTCTTCCTCATGGTCTCGTAAAGTTATCGTTGCTCGAAACAGATTCCAGAACTCCATATGTATATTTTTTATGCATTTTTGTTTGTTTTTAAATGAGTATATCCGCCAAATCCACTTGCATTTGCTATTATGACCAGGTTTTAGGCCCGATTGAACCAGTGTGCGCCGCCGCCGCCCCCGCCGCCAACCTTCCTCCTCTCCTGTTCCCGCCCACGCCTCTGTCCCCTTCTCTTCTCCACTTCCGCCTTCATCCCACCTTCCTTCGCCCTTGCATCCTCCCCGACATCTTCACCTCCACCGCCCCAACCACCTCGCCTTTGCCCGCTCACACCCCTGTCCCCTTCTCCATCCCCACCCCCATACCCGCTTCCTCCGCCCTCGCCTCCTCTCCTGTCTTCGCCCCTGTCTCCGACCCTTGCCTCCACACCTGCCTGCCCCAACCGCTCCTGCGCTCCCGCATCCATCTCTGCCTCTGACGTCACCACTGCCGTGCCCCCGCCTCCGATTCCGCTTTCACCTCCGCACTTGCCCCCTTGTCAATTCCCGAATCCGCATTGCGAACGCCATCGCTACCCCACCAGCTCTCACTTTCTCCTCTGTTGCAGTCACTTCACCGCTTCCGCTTCCTCCCACTCCCTCTCCGTCCTTCTTCCATCCCTCTCCGCGCCACTCCACATGCGCCCCGGCCTGCGCTCCCCATGTTCCGTCTCCGCTTCCCCTTGCGCAGCCCTCCGCCTCTGCCCGGCTCCATCCCCTTGCATCTGCCCCCGTCTTCGCCTCCACCCCGCGACCCCTTCTTGCCATGGGCAGGTGGGGAAAGAGGAGAGATGATGCATCGTCCGCGCTCTCAACCTCTCCTCACCGCGAGTTCCACATAACGTCTCCCATCAGAAACTGTATTGAACATTTTGATTATATGTTTTTTCAGTCGAGAGAATTATTACATTCAAGACGTGAGTACCGATCTTAATTAATGAATGACCAGGTCCTCGATATGATTCTCACATGTGTTTTACAGACACATTTTAAACATTTACATAACTTATTTTTTCTAATTTTCTACTCTTAAGGTAATGCTAATTTCCCTTTCATGTATATATACTAGTCATTATTTTGATTCATACAAGAAGTAGAAGTGGAATTGACAAGAAGTATTAGTTACGTTCTATCTTCTGTTCCTTCTTATGTTATGTTAACATTACTTCTAACTTTAACATACGATTTTATATTAATTGTTAAATATTGTTACAATTTCTACATTCTTTTTTGTTAGGCAAATACTTAAGTGTTCTTATTGGCTGGCGATTATATGTAAGTGTATCAGATAAATACAGAAATAAAACAATATCCTTTGTGAAAATTGTTTTGGCATTAACTCTTGAAAATAATCTAAAATCTTTTTAAATACTTCTTGAAGGTACTTATGAACAAACTATTTTCCAAACAGTGAATGCTTTCACATTTTATTTATGATTCACGACCCAGAAAATTTAAAATTTCTTGTTGTGTCAACGTGTTGCCCCTTATAATCAAAGTGTTTATTTTATATAATAATTTATAAATATTATTTTAAAAAAATCAATGTCATTCGTAATTATTTCTTCGTTTTCAAATCATGAAGTTGTTGGTTCAAGTTCTACGTTTCTTTCCATACCTATATCAGCGTGTCATTAATGGAGTGCAAACTAACCGGTAGCACTGACCTCAACGTGCTGGAATGTTCACTGAGCGCTAGCAGCAGAGCGTTCCGAAATGCACTCGTGAAGGTGGCAGTGGATATAGAGCGGAGACGTGGGTGAGAGTAGAGACAACGGGGTCGGAACGGACGCGGAGAATGGCGGCGGGCATACAGGGGGGGAGGCGAAAGAAGAGGTGCTAGTAATGGGAGAAACAGAAGCGGACCTCACCGCAGAGGGGGAGCACGTAATGCGGAGCGGAGATGGAATTGCGGGTGGAGGAGATAGGGTCAGTGTGCGCGGCGTGGGCGGTGTCGGTGGAGGAATCGGGTTTGAGAGCAGCTGGGGAACGGACCTAGTCGTGGGGGCTGGGCAATGTGGGTGGCGGAAGTGGGATTGGGTGTGTGTGGATTGATTGATTGTTGATTGATTACTAGTGTTTCCGGGTGCGTCATAGGTCATGCGATAAGGTCATTCGTCCCGTAAGTGTAGTGCAGGTTGTGCCCGGCAGGTGGCGGTGTTATCTTGTCCCGCTGGATAGCGAGATCCGGCGCCGACCTACCATCGGATAGCGGGGTTTCCCTAACCAGGTACCTCCCACAGCGGGGCACCGCCTCAGCCGGGACAAACTCTAAGCTCCCGAACGGTCTCCCGGCATGTTTGGCAATATAATGTATTTAAGTGTAAGTGTATGTAAGGAATAGTATAGGTTAAGGAAAGATTGCGCGCGGTCTGTGGCCTGTTTGGTAGGGTACTTCTCCGGCATTCACGTGTTATTAATCGGAGAAACCCTGTAAAACTACCGATCACAGCAGCGGACCACTAAACTTCTCCTCCAGCATAATCCTGCCACCGTTGCGACTCGAACCTTGGGACCTCACTGTCAGAGGCACTGCAGTGACACCAGTTGATGCCCTGTGCCTCCTCTCCCGGTGGGTGTGTACGGAGGTGGAGGTGGCGTGTGCTGCGGGGGCCGTGTGGGCGGCGGACGCGAGGTGGGGGGGCGGTGTGGGTGGCTGGTGGGTGCGCGACTCTCTCCGCGGGGTCTGCGAATTTCGCCACCGCTGCGCGTTCCTGATCAGATAGCGCGGCGCGCGGCCCGCGGAGCGGGGTCGGCAGGCACGCTGGCCGGTTGCTCGCGCCGCCACAGCCGCGAACTCCACTCCCACTGCTCCCGAGCGCCCGCGGCAGATTCTGGTGTCGCCTTCATAGCGCATCCACAGTTGCTAGCCCCTCGGTGGAGATTTGCGTTGGTGATTAACCGATTGCAATAAGAGAGGTCTCTTGCTCTGTTATGACGCAGTGTACTCATATATTGAACTTGTTATTGTTGTTTTTTCACAAATCTCTCTTAATAAAATCAGTCCAAAGATAATATTATATAGAGAATAATTAAATTTAACATCTCTAAAGAAGTATAAATGCAGGAAAATTTGCAACGTGAACAACTTAAACAGGATTTAGTAAGTCTATATTTAGTTCGCACTCAGGCTAGAAATATCTTCACCCCATTATTCCAAGGTTCACTGGAGGTCAACCCAACATTTCACTGCAGATCATCGTTGTCGGAGTAATAAACATTACTGTCCTCATACTTTCAGCACTCTGATTGTTTTTGTCGTAAATTTACCGTCGTCACCCCGCCCCTGTATCGTCACCTCCTTCCTTTTTAACCATTCTCCACCACCATCACCCCTCCCAATATTTATCATCGATCTTCCCTCCCCTACCACGAACCTTCACATGTTTCACACTGTTTACCATCACAATCACCACACTATCGCTCCTCTCATCCAATGGATCATCAACGCCACCCCTCCCATTCAATCCTTCGCCCAATTTAAGCCCTTTCCATTTAAGTGATCATTTTTATCTCCATAAGCAGCCCGACACCACCACAACTAAGGTTCCCATCAGTTTTCCACCCTCTTCTCATTCATTGCGTCAGCTCTCCCATGCAATCGTTCACCATCATTACGGATTCATCACCACCACCAGCGTGCTCATCCTACCATGTACCACCACCACCACTTCCGCCTCCGTCTCCATTTCCACCTCCCTCACCAGAATAACCACTACCATCCCAACGACATCAGTATCCCCCATCCTGACATCAACCATCACTGCTAGAATTAGTACCAACACCACAAACATTTCCGCCGCCATCGCCACCGAAGTCGTTTCCACTATCCACCACCGTTAACACCCCCGCCAGAGCCACCACCATAGTGTCTCCCCCAGCCCCACCGTTTCCCTTCTCCATTCCTCTGTCCTCCATCGCCGGTCGCCAGCGGCTCGTGTGTCATCGACACCGCCGCAGCCGCTGCGTGGGGTCGCCCGCGCCGCCGCCCCCGCCGCCGGGCAAACAAAGGGCCGTGCCCGCGCACGCACCGCGCGTGGGAGCGGGAAAAGGCGGCCGCGGCGGGGCGAGCTGCCAGGTGCCCCTGCGGCCGCGCGCCGCTTCCGCCTCCTCGCCGGCTCAGGGAGCTCGCAGCCAGCGTTGCCGTGCTCTCTGCAGCCACTCTGGCCTAGGGCTCGGGGTCCGACGGTGGCGGCAGTTGTAGACACCAGTGAATGCCGGAGCGGATCCCTGACATAAGGGCCATGGACCGCGTGCGATCTTTCCTTCGTAACATCTCAATGTTCTGAAGGTTACTTTATGTTCGGTTGACTGCCCGCCAAACGGCTCCGACCACTCTTGAGAAATAGAGAAATAATTACCTTTTCTCAACAAAATAAAGTTATTTATTACAACAGACTCTTCGTCTTACATTTAATATATCAACTCGAAAGTACTAAGATGTTCCGTTCCTCATGGAAACTTTAGCATCTAACATCAAATTTACTACTCTTGGATATGTGAATCTTTTATATCCTGACAACTCGAGTTCTCGAAACGTTCTGATTGTTTAGAGTTTTCTACGAAATGCGATACGTGGCTAGGTAGGGAACCACCTAGCCACGTATCACACCACGTCACCATCCAGCGGGGTAGGAACACTCGCCACTCCCGGAATAAAACATTTTCTTTACGAGTACTTATTTTTCCGTACTTATTTTTCACATGTGTGAACAGATTATAAATAAATGTATAGGAAAGAAATATATCGGTTCCCGCAGATACGCGGCCAAGCGGGCTAGAGCGCGGCCGCCTACCTTCCTTCCAACATATAAATTTGTGTGTTGCGAAAAAGTGCAGGATTTACCAGTATTTCTGTTGCCTCGGTGTCGCATACTTCCAACTACAGCATTGATCCTGATAGTTATTTCATACTACACACGGTCCAGGGCACTCTAAGTAGACCGTCCACTTGAGCAGTCCTGCTGTGTTAAAGGGGTGTAAAGGTGTACCCGGTGCAGGTTTGTGCATGAATACGGTGGACCACGCACGTTTAACCTGGAGAAAATCAGAAATGGGTGAATTTGGCTCGAGGTTTTAAAACGGTGTAGGATAGACTGTAAAGTGTTTGAATGGAGATCAGTGTATCCCCTGACACTGCGGATGTGTGTGGAGGTAGAAAGGGGAAGGAAGGATCTCGCGCGGCCCCTAGTCCGACGTTTAGGGTACTGCTCCGGTATCCGCTTGGAGTCCATTGGAAAACTAGTGGTGCTAAAACAATACGTACTTTCTCGGCCGTATTAATTAACCGCCCAAAATTAACATAACGGTTTCAAATTGAAGGGGCTGCGACATCAGCTATATCGATTGTGGAATATCAATTTTGGAGAAAATCGGCTGAACAGTTTAGACCCTTTGTTGACAGACAGACGTTAAGCCGTCATTCGATTTATCGTTATATAGGACCCACAAAACCTGGACTCTGGCTACACTATGTGATAGAGGATTTTTTTAAATATAGCAACTGGATTTATTCACTTTCTTCTTACTCCGTAGCGGGAAAGTAAAACGAACGATGAAAGTCATCCTACCGAGTATCTCTAAAACCTCATCGTTTCAGAGGCGTCGTTAGGTGGGGTAAGGGAATGCGACGATCTGCACCAAGCAGTCATTGAAGGGGCGACATCAACGGAAAATTGATATTTCAATTTAAACTATTTAAATATTTTAATTCCAACGTGTTTATGTTCATTTTAAAGGCAATCCTATAATTTAATTTCATTCAGATTGGTTTATCGCAAAACGTTGGTCATGACACGACACTGCAAAATCAAGACTAATGTATGTTCAAAATACTTTTTTGTCATTTTAATTTCGTTTTATATTGAGTCCATTTTACATTTATAAATTTCATTTTTCGAAATATGTATAGACTTTTTCGATGATACAAAATTTGTACCATAGAAATGTAATTTTTTACGTTTCTATGATATATGATTTGTGAATCTGTACGTTGAAGTTCGGGGATTATATCATTGACCCGGGTGAGGCGTATTCCAGCTATGCCACTGATCCTGTAGCTGCTTCGCCGTTGGTGTCGAAAATCCACCTCTGCCGAAACTCGACGTCTCATCCCTGCAGAGCACTCATCACATAAACCTGTTACTCGCGCGCTACTCTGAATTGACATTTGCATTCCAATGTGGGTGGCACTATTACGTTTGCACATTTCCTTTTGATGTGTTATTGGGTAATATCCTTCGTGCCACATTACGTTACTAGTATATAACTTCAAATGGTACGATGGTGCGTTTTGGTTTCCTAATTCGGACTCTTCCTCTCCGAAAAAAAATGTTGTTTGCTTGAATCTCTAGCAATTTTATTTCCCTTTTTCTCCTTCTCATTTTCTTTGTTTATCATTTTCACAAAAAGAATTTAGCGAATGGAAAAGGAAATCGTGTAAGTAAAACGTTATCGTAATAAGTAAAACGTATATTTAGAGTGAGAATAACATAGAATTGGGTGTTAATTTAAAAAATATTCCTTTGCATAAAACAGGCAATGACGTACTAATTGTTCGAGTTAGAAACAATTTATGAATTTAACTAGAACTACGGAGGGTTTGTTGTTTAGAATTTTAAAGTTCTACATTCCTAAAAGGTTTTGTATTTTATGAAAATTATGATAACAATATGGTTTGAAGGATCTTCATGTTGTAGTGAGTTGATTAATTATCTTTAAGCTTTATATTCCGATGAAATTTTTCACCTTTCGAATATTTTTGTGAGATTCTTTGTCGAGTAGTAAATGTTCGTATTACTACAAAATTTACATCGTATATTACAAAATAGCACTTAAACATAATTAACCGCATTGTATATTATAGGTTCGACGCACAGGTATACTCACAAAGGACACCAACATGTGTTAGGAATTGTAAAAGTTTTCAATTTGCTGTAATTCGTCTGCATTCTTCTCTGAAACGTGAATTTTTTTGCAATCATAGGTGCTTCATCAAATTCGAGCTAAGTTCCCTTGTTTATTCCATTAACCTGGGGTGAAGTTCGCAGCTGACCGATTTTCATTGAGCACTTGTGCCATGTCTCCGCTGCCTGCTTTCGTGGGTGTATTGTGCTCCGCGTAGATCGCTCTTTCGCAGCGTGTCGACGCGATGCTGGCGCGCCCCGCAGCACAACGCCCAACTACTTGACTCGGCAGCAGCGAAACATCCAAACGCGCCCAAACGCTCGCAGAAATCACAAAAAAGTGGATAGATGGTTCAAGTGTGATAGAGGTAATGATGAAAAAGCCAGCTCCGTCACAAACGCATAGTGAAAACGCAGCTTACATGCCCTACGCGGGTCTCGATGCAACTGCCTTCGCCTCCGTGCACTTGGACTCTGCTTCAAGTTTCTCCATCACCGAAGCCAGCAATTATTTATTAATATGTATTAACTCTACAAATTTTGAATAATTATTGTAAGCTGAACTAATAGATCAAAATGTAACGACACATACTTCTTCTTGCCCACTATGAATACTACTGAATACTTCTTAACCACTAGCAGTTAAAATGCACTATTTAATTTATATTTTTGACTAAAGAAATGTTTCCATACTTATGTATTAGTGACTATTGTAAAATGAGATCCAACCTACAAGGATACATTTCGTATCATCCTTTAATTAATTTAGCCATATGCAATAAATACCTGCCGAAATTGTATCTTGTTTTAATTAAATTAATTGTGATGGTCAATTAAAATTCACGAAAACACCATAAACAAAACTCTTCACTAATATAACTTCATAACACTCTTAAAAATATGTTGGTAATGTTTAGAAACCTACATTATCGTTAGACTTTAAATTGTATTGTCATAGAAATTTTGTAATAAATGATGGAGTTAAAAAGACGCTTTCCTCTCGCGGTTGCTCTGGGCAGTGAGCGTGGGGCCTCGGTTTTGGGCAGTCCCGGCTTATCCCTTTTCGTGCACAGTTTTTCACGAACCGTGGAGCCTGACACTTTGTTCCCGTAGTCGCCACCCATCCACGGTTACTTATCATTCTCTTTGAAGGGTCCGGCACGGACTTCAATCGCGCCCTTTTGCCGCAAAACACTTTTGATCAGAGGAGCAATTCTTTGGATGCGAATGTTTTAAGGTAACATTCTGTTATGTGGAAGTAATAGTTTTGTAGCTCAAAAAAACTTTTGAAAATCTCAAACTTACTGAAAAATTTCAAGAATGCTATTTGCTGGCTAACGGGTTTACGCAATGGATGAATGAAGAGGTAGATTGTGTATTATCTTACTATCTTCAGACATTTTTTGATTAAACATTTAATGTATCGTTATTTAATCTCAAAGTAAAAACTAGTACTTCGGAAAGTAGGATATGAGATTACTAACAACGAGGGGACTTCAATGGTGAGAGTCACTGGACTGCGAAACTTAAGAATCGTTCCAGTAGTCCCACAGTATATGAAATTTTTCTACTTTATTGCCAGGTTCATTCCCTGTGACAGTGAATTTGGATTTAAAAACAATTCAGCTTAATTATTTTAAGAGCTGTTGTGTGTGTGTGAATAATCCCATGTGTAAGAAAAACAACTTCTATCGCATTTTAACTGAAGGACATTTATGGCTTTTGTATTTTAATTTTATACTTTTATGCATAAAGAAACTTTCTTAAATTGAATTACACAACCTTTAAAATAGTGCTTTACTGTCGTTAGAGTGTCATAGAACTTTTATGAACAATATAAAAAAATTACAGTACTTTAAAGTTTTGAAAAACTTGCGGAGACTTGTCGGTTCCAGAAAATTCGTAAATAAACAACGATGCAAGATGAGCACTTTTTCATTATCTTTCTCTCTGTTATTATTAGAGCAAGAAGAATCCTTCTAGTTATGGAAATGTAATTTGCTGAATGTACCCGAATTCTTTTGTTTACTACGTGAAACAATCTGCTATGAGAAATTTAATTTTAACCTTTGCTGACATTGTATTTAGCAAGGCTCGTCATCTCTTGTGCTTAGTCTGCACAGTTTCAAAAGTATACTCTCATCTCCTTTGCTAACTAATTAAGTAACATGATTCAGTCTCCGAGTCCTGAATGTTGCTAAATATGGTAGTGCAAATTTTATACTCCGTTAATTTACAGATTACTTTGACGTCATGAAATGTGAGAATTTGTTTTGATGTCTCAGTCAGTAAGCTATTGCTTCTGTATCTGTTTCTTTGAAAACATCTTTCTTTAATCAAAACGTTTTCATAATTTCGGAGTTGCCTTTAATTCTTTTAAAGATATCACTTTCACTTAAATCAGATATCTCAGCTTACACAAATTGTAACGAAGAGATGACCTAAGGCAGTATCGTAAAAACTCAGCACAGAAACCTACTAAATTTTTTTAGAGTAGCGAGACAATACTATAATATGTCACATCACCTGCGTATTTATCTATGCCACTTCAAAAAATGTATGGCAATACTTTGAAAATTCTTTTTAATTTTATCTAATTTTGCCTTCAGATATTTCAGACAAAATGTGTATACGCAAAAGCATTTGGCGTTAAACATCAACGTTACCATTTCAGAAACTGATCTCTGCAACCCATCATTATTTCCCTCAAACAAGTGGATATAAAACACCTTTCATTTTGAATCTGCCTACAATTTTTTTTCGGGTCACGCAATAAAGAGGGGCTAGAGAGAAGGGGAATCTTCTCTTCATTTCGTCGCAAGCAGAATACTGTGTTTTCGTTTTTATTTTCTCGCTACCGCGGTAGAGGGAAAGGGATGCTGCAAGAAAAAAACGGCGAATTTCCGGCAGAAAAAACTTATTACAGGATTCTGGCAACGAAAAAATGGATAAATCCAGATGCAAAATTTAGACAAAATACCTCTAACACGTGGTGTAGCCAGAACCCATGTTTTGTGGGTACTTGATACCGAAAAACTGATGAACGCAAAAATGTCTGTCAGTCTGTCTGTGAACAACGATAGCGGCTAAACAGTTCAGCCGATTTTCTTCAAAATTGATATTCTTCAATCGATCTGATTGATGTCGCCGTCCCTTGAATTTGAAACAGATATTTTAATTTTGGGGGTACTTTATATGAAGCCGTTGGGACATTTTCAAAATTTTCAAAAACACGGCTCTATGGTTTTTGATTAAATTATTTTTGCTGGAAAGTGTAAAGAACGTTTAAGAGAATGGCGCAAGTCGCATTTTGGTGGAAAACTGATTGTTCGAAAAAAAAGAGGCGTCTTCCTACAACTAAAATATTGAAGATATTTTCCCCTTAATAAAATTTGTTCCTTAAAAATAGATTTTGAAACAAGGTCATGTACAATTCTTCGCGTAATTTTGCGTGAAATAAAGGCAATTTTTAATGTGTGTTTAAACAGTTTTTCCTGGAAAATGGCTCGATTGTGTTGATGTAATTTTGTTGGTAGATAATCTGAAGGACGTTTAAGAGAATGGTGTAGGTCTCATGTTGGTTGAAAACCCTGATTTTTCGAAAAGTGAAAAAATTAAAAAAAAATTCGGGGTCTTCCTACAACTACAATTATGAAAATACAATTTTTTACTAAATGATACTAATAGATACTTTTTTACTAATAGATAATTTCACTTTCCTTAATAAGATGTGGGAATGAAAAGTAATGCATGTAAAAACGGATAAATTTTGATGAATATAAAAATATTATATTTAATAATTATATTTTTCTAACCATTTTCATTTTCTTGCTAGCGGTATCAGCAATGCCAATTGACAAAATGTGTATCTCATACGTATTAGCGGTCATTCTTGCTTGTATCCTATTGTTGTAAAGCTGCACTGATAATAGAAGACTATTTTGACTGCTGCCTTTTCTTTTGCGTTAATGTAAACTAATAATTTTACCTACGGCTAAAATATGGATTGAGCATATATGTTACATTTATGTAGAACGTGATTATACTGAATTCAATGGTAGAAAGCTGTTTTCGTTTAAGCTTTTAAATTTAAAATAATATATTATTTTTCACGCTTCGCTTGTTTAAGAATTTTCCCAATGGTAGTTTAGGTGTAAGACAGAAATTGTCATATTATAATAATACATAGCCATTAACAACATCGCGTGAAAGTACGTGCTGTTGTAGCCCCACTGGTTTCAAAGTTGCCGTATCCTCACAGTGTTGTTGTGTGTTGCAGCGCTCCCGGGTGCCGCGTCGGCGGGCTCGCTGCCCTGGCTGCACAAGTTCCCGCACGAAGAGCATGCCCTCGAGCACCCGCGATAGTAAGTACCTCACCACCCACGCCGTCGTTGCATGGCAGGGCGCTGCCTCGACGCCCCGGCGACAGCCGATGCTACTGAACTCCTTGACACCAGTTTTTGCACACACTGAACCTAGATAGCATGGTATTATAATAGACAACCACGTGACCCATTTTATATTTTATGTGCTGTCTGCGTTTTGCATATTTTCCTTTTAAGATGTGATGATAATGGAGGTTCTTCCGAATTACGACAGTGTTTCGTGCTATCACTAAACCTACAGGATCGCACTTTCTATTTTGTTATGTATTTCGCTTATTTACTTATAGGACTGGTTTCCTGATACTATCACACTCCGCTGTTACAAGTTGTAACTTCTTCTGTCGTAACGTTTATCGTACGGGACCCGAGAAATAACTTTAGAGAACGCACATATGCATAGGCTCCGAAATTGGTGCCCCGAAAATACTAAATCTTGCCTCATGTTGCTTAAAAATTGGTTAATTAATCGAACATAGAAAATATTTCTTTAAAAATATCGACAGATGTCTCGGTAATAACAAAGCGATAAAGATTTCAACGACTACGTTTTCCATATTTTTTGTTTTGTATTGCTTAGCGAAGAAAATAACCTTTCATTCTCCTATTTATTGTGCTTGTAAAGTCTGCTTTAAATTTCAATGAGAAGGTTTGCTGATAGAATAATCTAATTACGTTATTTTCCTGGATAACTTCAAACATTTTTAACCCTTAGGAAGTTTTCAACATTGCACTATTGAGTATTTAGATTTCTGGTAAATGCTTTCATTTATCGTTTTGAATTATTTTATTGTTGAGATTTTCTGAGAGTATCTGAGATTTGTAAAGGGTCACGTGTGAGGGGAAGAAGTCGTGCACGTGATGGAAGATGTCGTCCTCTGTTGAAAATTGGGGTCGAAGGAATCGAATGAAGAAAGGAAAAGAAATGATACGTTAGGTGAACAATACGCTCTCTTAAGCAGTTATGTGACAGTCGTTTTGTAGTTGGGTGTTGCGGACGTACACGGTATACCTACTTCTAATATAAAAAATTCGGTTTTGCAAAACTTGAAGTTTTGATAATTATGTTCGTGATTCTCCTCCCCACAATATAATAAGTCTAATCAGTCTGCCATAAAAGTGGTAGAAGAATTGCATCTCATGGTTTTGCTTGGATATCAAAGACATTGTGTGGGGTTCATGACAGTCTAGTATCTAGTTGAACTCCGAGGTACTCAACTATATTTTGGAGGAAAGCTAAGGTAGAGTGTGGTTATTCAACGAAAGGTGAGTATTGAGTGCTTAGATCCGAAAAGGTTTCGAAAGAGCAATTAGGAGCTGAAACAACGTTTCGTCCTGTCAGACTCATCAGATAGGTATTGTGTGTCTAACACTATTCTTGCCTGGTCGGTGGTATCCTTGATCACTTTCACGCGAATGCAGGAAGAACAGGCCACGAACCATGTGCAACCTTGCCTTTCCATCCGTTTCTTCCAGACCGGGCCGGAACGTCGCGAGGGATCCCATCCGAGTGACGTAACGTATTGGGGGTGGCAGGGGTGGCCAGCCTCTGGCGGCACTTTCAGGAAGCGGCAATATTTCACAATAAATAATAATAATAATAATAATAATAATAATAATAATAATAATAATAATAATAATAATAATAATAATAATAATAATAATAATATCTTGTAAAAATTTGAAGCATTTCATTTCATATTTTGTCACACCTACAATTCGGACCGATTGCAATTAGCACAATATCTTGCTCATTGTAGCGACTGGCCCCTGCCGTCCGTATTGACTTGTTGGGATTACTCATATTTTATTTTGTGCTTCGATTGTTTGTCACTAATATTCAGTGAGAATGACTTCTATCACGTAAAGAATTGTTTTCAATATTCTATAATAACAATTGAAAGTTAGATTACAGTACGGAAAAGTTCCTTCAGAGAAGTCTGTGTGTGACCCTATGTTAATTCAAGGGAAGTTCCATTGACGGATCGTCAGTCGTCTAATACACATTAACTTAATTGTGTATGTGTATGTGCTTTCCGAATTTTGATTTTAGTGCTCATAGGTACGTGTAGCGATTATTAAATTATTTAATATTGTAGAAAATTGTATTGTTCGTGTACGTATACAATCGACTTTGTATCAGATATTTTATTTTGTTTTTTTTATTTTTGTAATTGTATCTTCTACGTTGTTCAAGATTGAATATTTTAGTCTTTTAAATGAAATACCTTAATAAGAGGGGCTGTGAAATTTTCCTCCGTCTCAGGCGGCTGACACCTACGCTACGCCAATTTGTGATGTCTGTACTTGTTCGTTGTGGAATGAACCATTAATATACACTGTGCTTCTTTCTGCGTAACAATTACTTGTTGACAAAAAAATTATGTGTAAAATAAATTTCTTAGTAATTAACATAGATGGAAAAGTTAACTTTTAAAAACCAATTTTTTGTTGTAGTTAAATGTGAATGGACATTTCTAACCCAAATAATAGTTATATTTTAATTAAAATCATTCGTTTAATGCATCCCGTCACAATTTCGTGCGGAGAACATGATAAAATAAAGGAAACAATAGTAAAAAAACAGGAACCTGACTTTTGCAATATCGAGCAAATTAATCCTAATAAATTACAAAGTGTTTTCTTTGAAAACCCCGGATGTGCTGTTGTGACGTGCCCACTTCGCTCAGACGGACGTAAATTTCGTTTTAAGTTATTACCAGCATGATGGAGTTTGTTTTATAATTTCTCATAAAAAATGGACTTATTATTTTTGTAACCAACTACTTTGTCAGCGATGAGGGAGACTCGGTATTTCGGTGTCGCTTTAAAATTAAATTACTGGAAATTGCTGCTGTATGAGCACAATATTGCAAAGTAGTTCGCCGTTTTTCGTAGCGATATGATGAAAGATGGATGGAAATAATTTGGTGCATCTAATCAGCAACTCGCTCTGTGCAGAATTGGGACAGTAGTTGCCTTTGGGCGATCTGACCGGCAATTGCCCGGTCGCGGTCAGGCGCATCCCTCCCCCCCCCCCGACGGTGCGGGCTGTTCATACTAGTGATGCGACATGGGCAACCTAACATTGAACGCTAAAATTAAAACATCGATATTAATAATACATCGACAAAGAGCCCTCGATGCTTTAAAGTTGGTTTATTAATCTTTAACATTAAATTCATTCGCAGCAAAATTTAATTTGACAGCGGCCCAGTTTATTAAGATTGAAGTGAAAACAAAAGTTCAAAACTCCCCTCCATTTGCGGAAAACTAGAAAAAAATGTAGGAAATACAAGGGTGTTGGGGTCATCTCGGGCGAGAAAGAGTCGGATGGATAAAGGTAGTGCGTTCCTTTGCATCGAGCTCATAAACTGACAGTGATATTATCAATTATCATTTCATATTTTAACTCTAACAAAATGTTGATTGAAATTTTAATTTCGATTTTTTCATTGAGAAAAACTCAAGCACAAAACATAATGTTTAAAAAATAGACCTTAATACACCGATGTGTAAATCATTGATGTTTCTTTAAAAAGTCGACGTATTAAAAGCATCGACAACGATGTCGCGTTCCTAGTTCCTTCGGGACAGTTCTGTTTACTTTCAGCACGCGTACTAGTTGTTCATCTTCCACAGAAGTTAACATGAAACGAAAAGGTTATGTTTGTTTGAAATCACAATGCCCAGATAGCACATTGCATCACTTTGAATGTGCATCACTTGTGCAGAAAACAACACTTCAAAACAAAGTTTTTTCGGACTTTTCGTGAGTTATCGGAGCGCCTAGTAATTAGTTCGTGGCAGTGTGGTTCGGGGCAGATCTCACAATGTGGTGTCGCCCTGTGATGTTTCTTGTGGGATAGCTGAAGTATAGAGAAAACAAAAACAACGTCCGCATAATAACATCGTTTCAGAAACATACATTCGAAGAAATGTCTAACCTAGACAGGACGATTTTAACAAATGAGTGTGAACGTTTTCGTAGCTAGGTCGAATTCAGTCGCTGTCTGGAGGAGAATTCTAGTGGTCGTATGCTCTCGGTAGTTTTCCGTGGTTTCTCCGATAAACACCATGCGAATGTCGGAGTAGTACCCTAACAAACGGGACACAACCGCGCGCGATCTTTCCTTCCTTTTTCTTGACCTATCCTCACCCCCTTACACACATACTTACACTAACATGCACTACACAATACCACACATACTGGGACACCGGTCGGGGACTTAGAACTTGTCCCGGCTGGGGCAGTGCCCCGCTGGTGGGAGATACCTGTTTGGAGAAAACCCCGCTAGTCGACTGTAGGTCAACGCCAGATCTGGCCATTCAGCGGGGAAAACCACCGCCACCTCCCTAACAAAAACACTCACTACACTTACGATAGTAATGACCATAGTAGTTCACGCGCCCGGAATCGCTATCAATCAATCAATCATTGTTTCGTAGCAGCCCGAAGTGTGGGAGTAGGGTGTGTGGGAGTAGGGAGTACGAGTAGGTTTCCCCTGCGCGGGAAGTTGTGTGGAAGCACGTGTCAAGGAGAAGCCGTCACGAGATCAGTTCCCACGAAATCGAAGGCCCATCACCCGGGCCCCACCCCCAGTACAAGTTATCTCCCCAAGGAATGAATCATTCGTATGAATAGTCAAACTGCTGCAGAGCAACACGACTCAAAACGAAATGTTTGTTTCTTTCAGTTAGTTTCTTCGTTGTAAAGAGTCACTTGAAATAAAAAATCTATTAATTTTAACAATAATAGTGCTTTAGCAATAAAACAATTAATTAAATTCAATCACAGGAACAGAATTTAACAGAATCACACTATTCTACTGTCCGTTATTAAACAGGGTGGCCACTTTCTAGAAAAATCATGGAAAATCGGGAAAAGTGTGGGAACTTCATTGCTCTGGAAAAGTCAGGAAAAAATCAGAAAATTTTTAGATGTCAGGGAACATTTTGAAACGGCTTATGAAACTCAATATTATTTCTGAATTAGTTCAGCAAAAAATAGACCCAATTTTGATTTGTTGATATTTTTTAAAATTATTACTGTATCAGAAGGAATCAGAGCTGACAAATTAGTATCATGTTTGCTTTATACTTTTTTAATAGCGTGAAATACTAAACAAATATTGTCAGTGAAAAAAATGCAGTACAAAACCGGGAAAAATCAGAGAAATTTGTTCCTGGAAATGAGAGGTCACTCTGATAAAATTCGTCAGGGTTTTTCTGTTCAATTCGAACGCCTTTTAATACTACAGCCCTTTTATAGCATCCGAACTGATTCAGCTTGCTTCCCGGCCTTCCAACAGTCAAGCCGCAGTGTTCTTATCTTCCCTCGCATCGCCTTCTTCGTGACACTTTGTATGCAAGAGACCGTTTGAGGTCTGAAGCGCGTCTCTTTCATAAATTTTGAATTTTCCACCGGGCGCTCCCGGAGAACGGACTAAATAATTCAAGGAGCGGTTTACTCGGAGCCTGAATTATCTCTTCATCCCGCGAGCAAAAGAGCGGCACCGCCGCTCGCGGAAAGGGAGTCTAGCTGCCTCTTCCCCGCTCAGTGCGGGCGGTCGTACACTCCTTGTAGGGTGGCCAACTGTATTCGAAAGAAAAACTAGGCTTTTTTTATTTTGTATTAGCTGATAAAAATTGCTGAAAATGATTCAGAAGTTTACAGTCTCCTTTTATATACGATACAGCGGGACGCGAGTATGTTGTGTTGCCACATTACACAAACAACACAAAATGTCACTAGGCTGCTACACGAAGAGCCGGCCTACCTTCTTCCTATCTTCTCTACCTACCCTTTCCCCGCAGGGGGTGATCGTGGCTGCGTAGGCGAACGCGATTTCTGGAGAGTTGTAGACGTGGTTGAAATTAAGTTTCTCAATTTCCGCCATCTATTTACTTTAGTAACATCTGACTTTCCTTTCCCAAGCTTTCTATATTTTGTACGCGTTTGAGGATGTTTTAAAATTATTTTTCACCGCACTGTGGGCATTATATTTTCCATTGAATATTATTGTCCATTGTAATGTTTCATTTGTTTATTTTTGATTCGTAATGAAAGTAGTGAATATATAACTTCAGATATTAATCATGCAAGCATGGATTGTAAATGATTATTTTTATATTCAAATGTACGAGAGTAAAGACAAAGAGTGGTGTTTAAAAAAATAATTAAAATAAAAAGAAATTGTTGCTAAAATTATTCGAGTAAACATGTCGCTTCATCAGTGCCATGTCAAATGTATTTCTGATTTCACCGGGACAACATAGTTAGTTGCAGTGGCATAACAAATTTCAACATCAGGTACTAAATGAGTTAGCCTACTTGACAGATATCTAATCATTTCCAGGGATTTTGACTTGGATCATGTAATAACGTGATATCTCATCATGGCATATTCGAATGTTTTTATCCAGTCGATTGACTTTCATATGTTCTACTTTGGGGCATTGATAAAACTTATTTGAAGCACGAAAAATGATAAATGAGTAATCGAAAATTTCAATATGTGTGGCTTCGAGTTACCAAGAGAAAATAAGAAGTATTGATCATTTTGAAAACATTCTGACATATTTTTTTACTGTCGATTGTGTCAAATTTAAATACAAAATTACGCATACTCATTTACTTTTAGAATATTTTTTTTATATTTTCACAAAAAGATTTGTTGAGAACAAATTACGTTCATTAAACAAAACCGGCCTTACAAAAATTGCTTTAAGGAACCTGATGATCTTCCTAGCGTGTTAGAAAGCTCTTAAGGTATTTTTAGCCCTTGGGGGAGATATACTTTTTAAGGAATGGTGGCAATCGAGACAATTTTTCATCATGCCGCGTTCCAATCTTAACATATTGTCTGGGCGGTCAGGAAATAATGTATTTCGATCCATATTTCCCAGTCTTTTGTCCTCTGTGCCTGATCCGAATAATTTAATAATATTGACTTTATTTCAAAATCCAAGAGATAAGAAAAGTAACACTTTTCAACAGCACGACCAGAAATTGCCAAAACAGGTTTAATATATGTTAACAATATGTGGGTTAGTAAAACAAACTATCACGCGCGTGTATTGGGTTGATGAGTTGAATGAATTTACAGGTAGCAAGGACAACAAAGTTTTATGGCTCTGGTTCGCCTCGCAATTCTTTAGTTCTTAATGTTCCACTTACAGAGAAATTTTCAAGAGAATATGTAGAGAAAATGAGTCAACTTTTCACCATGTCTCTACGATCATTCATCTTGTCATTATCGCTTTCGTCCTTTCATTTAGATGATCAATCATGAAACTGAATGACCTTAGTAGTCGAGGGACCTCTAAACCCTTATTTAAAATTAATTTATTTGTTTGTATTTTTTAAGTTAATAAATAAAAATAAAAGAAATTATCATATTTTCTTGAATGTAGGTCCTTCGGTATAAGGCCCCTCGGATTTTAGATGAAAATTTCAGTATGTACTTCGTGTGTTATTCGTTGCAGAAGTTTTAAACCCTGTCGATTCCCTGCCTTTTCTTTGTCAGATTCTAAGAACATTACAGGCGGGATGTCGGAATTAAAATGTATATCCATATGTAACACTGTTTGAAAAATAAGATGATTAAAAAAATAAGAATTCACTTCTTTTCGTGGTATAGTGAAACCTCATTTAATGATCACTCCCCTCAATGACAGATTTTTTTCTTGGAGTGATTTTTGAATCCCATGTATTGTATTAAACCTTCTTCTGTTAACAGAGCACCCCTCTCTCCGACCAACTACCAGCTCTTTAATATTAATTATCTTCATTTACCCCGTTTTAAGAGACCTCTTTCAGGAAACATGTAAGTTTACAGTTCAAATTTTCAGTACTTAAAATGACGTAAACAGTATTTGCGCAAAATGCCCTGTGCTTGAGTTTCAATCCTCGAGGAAATCAGGAGGCGGTAGGATACCGAAAATAGTGTACGTAATTATGTACTTTGGCCAATAATGCTCGATCCCTTTCAGTTTCATTTCTTCTAATGGGACAGCGGTTAGTAACCTAACATTTAATTATTCGAATTAACAGAATTTTCCTTACCTTACCTTCGTGGAAGAACATATGGTTCTGTATCAGTTGCAGAAGTCTGTTATCGGCTTGCCCCCTAACACGCGAGTGTTTGCATTGCGTCTGGAATGTGAGCCAGTGCTCATTCAAGACTCATCCGTGCTTTTTATGCGAATAATTGCGAGGAAAGCGAATGTTGAGGCTGCTAACATATAGAATGTGTCACGCATGTCCATATGAGAAAAGAGTTTGTACGAAAAAATGGAAGTTTGTTACCGGTAGACAACTATTGGAAATATTAAAACTGAAAATGATTGAACGTTTATATTAAACCAAGAGGATGTATAATTTAATTAATTTAAAACTTTAGTAAATGCATGTATCTAAAAGGCATTTCCGTAAAAAAGGCAAAATAAAACTTCAGCAAAATTTTTTATTTTACATAGTTTGTACTTTTTTTTACTAAAAGTCTTCAAATATGTTCATTAAAATAAAACAGACATTTTCCTAAACATTCGATAAATAGTAGTACCTGATCATTCTTTGGAAAATACAAACAATTTCCCTCTATTTAGCAACTACCCCACGAAAATACCACTTGTGTCATGGACCCAAGAGTGATCGCTTAAAACATGTTTCACTGTACTTTTATATTAGAACTCCTCTATTTTTTGTTACCAATTTTGTTGAGAAAATCCCCATGGACAGCGTATTAGCTTCCCGTGGTGCGACGCCGGTGGGGCGAAAATAGACGATAGCTTCCCTTTAAAATTGTCTCAATTTCTGTAGCTGTGTGACAAAGAAAATCTCAGGCAGGGGGAGTTTGCTAGTTGCGGTGAAGGGAATATGTCAGGTTCGCCACATGTAGCTGTTACCCCCCACGCGTAGCATTTAAGTAGGCAATTAAGTAGCACAGGGACACCCTTAGCTAGCCAAGAAAGTCGAAAAATCGACCCAAAATGCCAAACACATTTTTGGAAAAAAAAGGGGGATTATTTTCGAGAAAATACGGTAACAAGAGCTTCGAGGTACCGTTCGCGCGGAACAACCTCGCCCACCGCGCCGCCTTCGAATCGACACCTTGCGACGCCTCGCTTGGCCGCGGCCGCGGCTGCGGCTGCGTGGTGATTTGAAAGCGCCGTCACGCATCGCGGACTTCTCGGTGCTCCGAGCAAGCGAAGCACCGTCTTCGCCGGCCGGGAACTTTTTTTTTTCCATTGCCCGCGACGCTCATTGTGCGGCCCGCCGGGAGCACCAGGGCGAAGGCGCTTGTGCGCGCATGCGACAGTAGGGGAAGGAACAGCACCAGCGCGCAAAAGGAGTGTATTTTTTTGTTTTCCAAACGAGCGTTTTAAAGGACAGAAGTCAGGTTTAAAAAATTAGCGATACATGAGTTTTGTATTTTTATTCTTTAGAAATCTGAAGATGTTTCTTAATAGTTAATGAAATGTTGCTACTGTATCTCAGTATTGCCTGCGGGTGTTAATAGTTATTTACAAAATAAGTGGCGAAATTCATATTATTAAAATATGGGATTGGGAACAGGGCTTGAGTATTATAAGTTATGATATTGTAAGTTTTATCCACTTAGTGTAAATTAGGAAGATTTAATCTCAAATATCGTACTAAACGTTTATTTAGACTTCACAATTTTTTGTCCTCAACTTTGGTGGCAGTGTTCGCAACGAGGAGAACAGTTGAAATGGACTTACTCAACTCTTTTCAAAATGAGTGACAGCTGTTATTCAGATATTGAAATCGCAGCAAAAGTTACAAACATTAATTCAAGAATCTGCTAAACTGTATGAGCGTGAGAATGGTGTATTTTTAAGTTGGGTTAATAATAAGAATATCGGGAAAAAAACTTATTATTTCTCCGGCAAGACCGAGGAAGAATAATTGGAAAGTCATTGGACACATTACTCAATACAATTCAATTATATACATATCATTCAAACATTATTAATACTATTATTTTTAATATTATTTGTTTTAATATTATTTGTTTTAATATTCGTCTCCTTTTTTGAAAACTTGTAATATTAAATATCATTAGAAATTCATTATTGAAAATTTTTAATAGTAGGTTTGATTTTGGTTGAAAATAAAAATATTTGATTGTTTATTGTATATATTCTTTAACTGCGCGTACCGACTGAATTATCAAGCTCAGTACGCTCAAGCTGAAATACTCAAGCACTTCATACGACACAGCTATCGTCATGCGACATAAAGGTTCCAAAGAAGAAACTCCTCGTCATTAAATGTTCCGTATTCACGTGTTCTGTTGGGGAACAGCAACTTTTTTATATTCTTGGTATGTAAAAAGCTATTGCACTGATTATATAGTGTTTCAAAATAGGGGGCAAACTTTCAGGTATGTATTCCCCATATGTAGACAATCAAAGGAGTACAGTCTGGAAATGCTTCATTTCTGAGTTGTAGCTTTCACAACACTAAAATTCAACGAAACGCTTTTTCTTCCTCAGGTCGTTGCCGTGAGAGGTGACATTCACAGGACACTCTGACAGTTCATTCCGTAACGCTGTTGCGAGAGTGTCAGTTGTATCCTTATCATTTGCAACGTGTATAAGTCCTGTTACCAGCAGATTACCCTGCGTGAGTTAGGTTCTGTCAGTGGTTCTTGCAGCAGTGTGCAGAAAATCCGAACTTTCCTGCCTTAGTATTATTTACAGATGAAGCACAGTTCACGCGAGATGACATTACAAATTTCCACAATCAGCATGTACGGGTAGATGAAAACGCACGTGCAACTGTTCCATCTCATCACCAGGTGCGGTTCTCCCTCAACATGTGAGCCAGTTCCATTGGTGATCCATTAGTTGGACCCCATGAACTTGTAAACAGACTTACAGGGCAGGCGTTCACAAACATCCTGGAAAACACCATACCTCATGCTTATGAAGGCACTCCACTGAATCAGTCGTCAACACGCTCACTTCTTGCATGATAGCGTTCCTGCATACTTAACTCGTACGGCTCGACGGTACTTGGATCGAAAGTTTCCTGATCGATGGATAGTTAGAGGTGGCACAATTAGTAATGCGGACCACTATTGAAATTCTATTATTCAACTTCATTCGGGGGTACCTCAGCCCAAATACAATGTCTCAGGAGACACGCTAAGGTCTAGCATCATCCCGCATCTATTGTCGGGAAATTTCTTGACAATTATGGGCGTCGTTGTATTGCTTGGCCCCAACATCGGGGAAGAGAGGAACGGGTGCGGTCGGAGGTTCCTTTGTTTAAGGTTCTGCTTCGGTTTCTGTCTCGAATTGAAAAGAGCAAACCACGGAAACGATCGATCCGACAGCTAGAATTCTCATCTAGGCAGTGGTCGCTATCGACCAAACTAATTAGCTGGATTCGAAATTACCCGCACCGTCGTAACTAGTAACTAGGACCTCCCAGTCTAAGTAGCTTCAGATGCCGAAATGGAACTACGTATATGAGTTTCTGCAGTCGGTAAAGAAGCATGACAAAAAATAATTTATAACGTGTGACAATAAATTTAAAACAAAATATACATGTGCCAGTTTTGAAATGACTTCTGATAATTTTCAACGTCTATTCTCATTGCGAGAGATAGCTGAATGTCACATTTACGCTCATTTCCCTTTAACAGATCAACGCACTCGTACTGTGGGTCACCGTCTGGATGTTCAGAAACTACTTTTCCCTGAGTTGAGATTTATTGCAAAATGTCAAACTTCACATCGAATTCTTAATGTTTATTATTATTATTATTATTATTATTATTGTTATTATTATTGTTATTATTATTATTATTATTATTATTATTATTATTATTATTATTATTATTATTTGAATGCCTGTGCTTTACGACTATAAATGGATGGATCCGTTATTTAAAGAAAAGTACTTGATATGAATGGTAGAACAACGATGGAAAGAAAGGCAGGGGAACACAGAGAAATTACCGTGAACCCGCTTTGTCCACAACACATTCAACATTGATCGCCCGAGACACGAACGATGGTATCCTGATGGAAACCAGCTCCCTAGCCGCTATGCTACTGGTCGCGCTCGTAGGAGTAGCAAAAACAGTTTTAATTGGTAGTGGCCTGCAGAAGCAAAAATACTATTGAACAATACTACACAAAATGGTTTTCCAAAAACAACAGCTCGCACACTGCTCGAAAACAACAAATAAAATAATCCTGTATAATACTACAATAGATAAAATGTTTTAATAAAAACAGTCTTCATTAATACTGCGATAACAGTATCATACACAGCATCATACAGTACAGCAGTTATTTTCATACGAAGAATAACAAAAATGTAGATGATTCAAATCGCTACACGAGGACAACAAATATTTAAAGGCTGGTGTTCTCTTCCTTGGAGCCTTGCGGTCGCGTGACGTCAGCTGTGTCTTAAGAAACGATGAACACTTCGAGAATTCAGTCGGTTCGCGTACACGAAAAGGAGGAATGACACGGTAAGAAAATTTGCATTTTCCCGATAAAATCGACACTTTTTTTATTTTCTTGAGTACCTAAATATGTTACAATACCTTACACACCTCTCAAAAGGGGAGAGGATGTATAGTTTTATTTCAGTTTCTGCCCATATTGCAAATTAGTAATGAACGGATTGCCTTGTAAATATACCTATTTTTACAGGATCAATATACTTGCATTCTGTAAGATTGTATAGAGTTTATAAAACCTTTTGAATGAATTAGATTCATTTTTATTTCCTATATTTTTACATATTTTGTTATATTTACATATTTTGTTGTATTTACATATTTTTCCTGGTACTCAATATTGCTTACATGTTTTCTTATATTTTCATATGTTGATACGTTACAATGAAATACTTCATACATGTGTTTACTATTAAAATGACTGCAATAATTTTTCTTACTATGCAATGTAATACTGCGGTTCTATGACCACCGGACTTTCGCTGTGAATTGACAAACTTACCCCCTCCCCTGCTTCTCACAAACCTCGTAACCGAAGTCAAAGTTGAACGGATTCTTGCAAAGCAGAAGTAACGCGTGTTTGTTCATGTTTGGCGAGCCCATGCGTATCTCGATCGAAATAAGACAGATATCACAGATTTATTTCACAGATCATTGTCTTATCGCGTTGTTCAATTCGGATGGTGCGTGTCCCCTTCCCCCCCCCCCATCCGGATTGCATCATTGGCTACATGAACCATTGTTTGATTCTTCACGTGCACACCGGCTCTTCGTAAAGAACTATATACATCGTATGTATTTTAATTTCAAATAAAACTGGCGTGGTGAAATTTCTCCTGTAGACACAGAACTTTCAGCCGCTCCGAATTTATTTTACGACCGGATCGGCGACTTCTTGTCTTCGAAAATTTGAAATTTGAATGATACAGTGTTTAACATTAATGAATTTGTATTTTACATATTTTCTATTTTCAATGGATGGTTTGGAAAGAACACAGAAAAATACCATACATGTACCTGCTATGCTTTCTTATTACAATAATTTCCGTGCCTTAGATATTAGTAATAGAGGTTTGTGCGCGCGTTTATTTTCATTTCGTAACACTGTGCGTCGCCGCCGCCGCCGCTGTCGTCGCCAGCGCGGGGGCGCGCGCGTCGTGTTTTGTCGCGGCCCTCCGCCATTTCGCTAATGACTCCCCACACACAAAGCCCCGCGCGCGACGCGTCGCGACGCTGCCGGAGCCCCGCGACCTCGCAACGCCGCCCTTTCAGAAGCGCTTCAGCGAGTTACAGCTCCCGCGCGCTGCCTGTCTCCTCTGCCGTCGTCCCCCCCCCCCCCCCCCCCCCCCCCCCCCCCCCCCCCCCCCCCCCCCCCCCCCCCCCCCCCCCCCCCCCCCCCCCCCCCCTGCCCGCCCGCCCGCCTGCCTGCCCGCCTGCCTGCCCGCCTGCCTGCCCGCCTGCCTGTCCGCCTGTCCGCCCGCCCGCCTGCCTGTCCGCCCGCCCGCCTGTCCGCCCGCCTGTCCGCCTGTCCGCCCGCCCTTCCGCCCCCCGCCTTTCCGCCCCCCGCCTTTCCGCCCCCCGCCTCTCCCCCGCCTGTCCACCCCCGCCTGTCCGCCCCCCGCCTGTCCGCCAACCCCCGCCTGTCTGCCCGCCCGCCCGCCCGCCCGCCCGCCCGCCCGCCTGTCCGCCCACCCTACCCTCGACACCAATCTGTTCGCTTGCTCATTTGTTAACTATCTTCTTCGCTTGCTTTCTAGCTTACTCGCTTGTTTATTGGCATGTCCACCCACTTCCCAACCATCAACCATCAGTTCATCTTTCGACGTATTCACGGTGCTTAGGGCGTTCACGAGTCTTGGTTTTT
Source organism: Teleogryllus occipitalis (assembly GCA_011170035.1). Taxonomy (NCBI): domain Eukaryota; kingdom Metazoa; phylum Arthropoda; class Insecta; order Orthoptera; family Gryllidae; genus Teleogryllus; species Teleogryllus occipitalis. The sequence goes on along the minus strand of BLKR01000099.1, from coordinate 797,552 downwards.
TGTTTTTCCGTTCGCCTTCGTGGCGTATATTTACGTCGGATTTTTGCTCCTGATTTTTGGCTCTCTTCGGTGCATGTTTTCTTGTTAGTTTCTGTATCCAACATTACCAATGGAAAGGGGCTTGGTTTTCCTACGTTTCGCCCACCTGCGAAATGCTGTGGAATATTTGAAAACAGTTTCGGATCTGGTCTTGTTGAAATTTTAATATAAGTTTTTGTGTGACCATGCGAATGCCACCGCTGCACTTCTCTCATATAGTTTAATTATTTTTTGCATTTTTTGGTCATTGTTACCTGGAATTTTCTGCTCTGAATTATCTTATTTTATTTTGCTGACTACGAGTCCCGATGCCATCCGAAACTGAAATTTTCTTTCGGGAGAACTCCATTAGCGGCCATTTTACCTAAGAAGACTGATGCAGTATGTATACAAAACATTTCGTAAAGTCTGTAAGATTTTTTTGTTGATTTTTCTAACAAAGAGACGTATAAAATTGACATGTTGTTGGACTAACAAATTCTCAATTAAGTTCCCTTAACATTTGGAGTACCAAAAGACATAACCGTGAACTCGTTGAACACTTCATTTTAGATTATTTTGTTTATTTGCCAGGCTTTAGCACCCAGCCCTCCACTTAAAACTACGTGCGTGCTTCTTTCTGTCATTTAGTTTACAAAGGATTCGTTCAGGGATTCAGAGTGAAGTTTTATTTCATGGGTTTTTAGAGTCCTTTCTTCCCATCACTCTCCCGTTGGTTTTGTCGCCTTTTTTCAACATTCGCCTCCATTCTCGTCCATCTTGGCATGTTCTCTCTTCGACACTGACCAATGCGTTATCTCCCTGTCCATCCAATTCATTCGCGCTGTCAACCCTCGCTCCTTGTCTTCCCACTTCCTTTTTTCATCTCCACCAACCATCCGCTTCTCCCGTCCGGATTTTCCTCCGGGAAGCAATTCGGTCGCCGGCGCCAGATTTATCGTGGCATGAGAGGGGGGAATTTGTCATTTGCCGCCCTCTTCCCCCTCCTCCGACAGTTTTAACAAAAAGTCTCCCACGTGCGCCGCACGGCCGTTCATGCTTCCATCGCCGCCGCCGCCGCCCGCGGCCCTCCCGCCGCCTCGTCGCTTATTGCCGGTGCTCGGCGAGCGCGTTAGGACGCATAATTAGCCCCCGCGCCTGCCCGTGAGAGCCTGCGTAACGCGCAGCGCCGATATGGCGTCCTCCTCGGAAAGTCCGGGCGCTCGTTTTGGAGGTTTCGCGATCTGGGCTCGCTCGGAAAGAGCAATTTTCCTTTTCCGAGATCTGGGATCGTTCGGAAAGAGAGATTTTCATTTTGCAATTCTGTATGTGGCAATTACAAGCTCCCCAGAAACAGTTGTATGCCTTTTAATTATATCTCAAAACTACGTGAAACCTAATGAGGGCTATAACTTTCTTCAGAAAAAGTTGCGATGCTGCCCTTCCCGGCAGTCCGGACTGGATGCTAGGATGGCAGGTAGAGATGTGTCTGCCAAGGCGTATTGTTTATCTTCCTGTTGCTGTCATTATCTATTACGAAGTTTTTGATTGAAAAGTTTCTTTGTGTAAAGAGTAAATTGTGGGATATGTGAAAGGGAGAAACAGCAGAGGTATTCCACGATTGGGATGAATACGAGTGAAGCAAAAAATATGACGTGAAGTGTGATACATATTGGCAACTCAAGAAGAAGCGCACAAACGCGAATAGTCGAGGATTGTGTCAATCAGTCTAGCGGCTGCTATACAAGGAATAGGTCAGTTTTACGGTTGTCAGGATAGTCAACTGATTGGGAGTTCCCAGTGATTGTTCTGTCCCACAGTGGTTCCCTAGGTCTCAGTATTAACCACATATGATAATGATTCTTCGTCACGAATAACACACATACTGCATTTTTCTCAGTTTTATTCGCGAACATCCATAATTTTCTCCAATTATTTTGGAAACAAGTTACTAAGTTAATACGTGTTTTGTTTAAAAAAACAACTTACAGGGATGTTCATTGCTGCTATCAAATTCGAGGCGACCGATCATCGATGGATGCGATTACTGGTTTAGCCGAAACAAAAACTATTTAGTTAACTTACATTTGACGAGAAACTTTTGTTTGATTGATTGCACGTTTTTGTTTAAGATCGCGAGACGAATAATGAGATTTTTCTTGTTAAGTTATAAGCAAATGTTTATGAAAATCTGAGATATAAAAAAATGAACTGATTGTATTTAATAGAATTGTAAAGACAACTCAAATTGCAACATTTCAATTTCAATATTCCCATAAGGAAGTCCAGGAGATTTATTGAGAAACAAAAAAATCGAAAAATGACAGTCGTTTTCAGCGTTTTAAAACCAGAACATCCTCCGATTTTGCGCCTCCCCTTCTCCCCCCCCCGCCGTCGCTGTGGAAAGATAGATCCAAACACTGGGCAATTCTAGCAATGACTACGCAAAAATTCCACACCTCGTCACTGTATCGCAATAATTATTTCTACGCAAGTCGAAACGTGAAGTTGTAAAGGGTGCTTCTAGAGAGACAATGTATGTGCCCACCACACATTCAGGTATTTTTGCTCTTTACCAGTTTGCTCTCTTTCACATTCAATGTGATACCATGAACGTAGGTTGCATTGTGATTTCTGGTTACTGTTCATTAGTGCAATGATGTGGACACCGATATTATTTCATAAATCTAACAAATTGTTGAGGCTTGTATTCACAAGAAGTATAAATAGATCTGATTTACTAATTATCTCCTTCTCGCTCTGCAAGTTGTTAATGCAACTGCGAGTTAATTTGAAAACTGTGCGCTCCCGATTGTTGGTGTAATGTAATTTTAGTACAATTTTGAAGGGATAATGCAATTTTGAACAATAAATGATTCGATCGATTGATTTGTGGCGGTTTAGGCGCCCGTACCTCACCGGTCTGGTATTGTCCACCGCGAACGTTGCATTCGCTTCGTAGGAATAGTAAGCACGTCTCTTACTTGGTAATATGCATCGTAGTTGTGCAATTTTAATGTTATTCACTATGTTATATGCAAATGTTAATGTTGGAAAATCTTGTTAATCGTATTGCTGCTGTATCTCATGAATTAAAATGTGACAGCAATGAAACAATTCCAAATTGTCATAAAAGCACTGACAAGGGTTACTCATTATTACGGCGGGCCCACAAAAGTTGCTAATCTATGAACATTTTTGGAAACGAATTTTGGCCTCCGATTCAATTACTACTTATAGATTATCTATTCAACTTCTGTATTTTGGAGTTATCATTTTCACGAAAATCTAATTTGTGATGTTTTTCTATTAATATGATTGTTAATATTTTTCCGATCTCCTAGGCATCTTACCCGTTTCTGGGGGTATCATAAATGAGTTTTTTTGAGAATCTTTATCTAATAAATGCATGTCATCTAGTGTTCTGTTTAATTATGCAAGGAAAACAACGAATTTTAGTCTACATATATAGGTTATTTTTTGTAAATATGTAACTAAAACAAAGATAAATATTTCTCGTAAAATGTTAAGTTCAAGCTGTTAAGCATTCCATAATATCAACTTTTTGGGGCTTGTAATTTACTTGAGCATTATTGAAATATATTAATAATTCACTTTGTTTATATTATACATGAGGACATCATTTGTAAATGGTGGACGGGTGGACAATTTGTAACAATGGAGGACAATTGGCAATCCACAACCCTCGCAAAACATCAATTCAGCCACTGGGGTAAACAAAATTATTTCTCGCCCACGTGGGTTTCAAAACGCCGTGATTCGCCATTGTGCTCGAATGTTCTATGTAGAAATTTTACAGGCAAGATAATTTAACATTGCATATATTGAGTTATTCCTTTGATACTGTGATAAAACTGTTATATTTCCACGCTGGATGCTGATTTTATCATTTAAACTAAACCCAGAATTCTTGGCTTTTCATAATACTTTTCTATGTTGTTGGAAGCCTTAAGATTGCACAGAATAACTCCACTTGGGATTGGCACTTGGAAAAAATCCTAACGTGGTACTGCTGTCCACCTCTCTTGTTTCGTCGCATTTATTCTTTGCATCTGGCGTCGTCTTCTTTGCCTACTTCCAGAAGTGGGGGATGGCAGCGGTGGTGGGGGTGATGGTGGTGGCAGCAGCGGCGGTCCCGAAGGCGGGCCGTTGGATGCTCAGTTCTTCGGGTGCTCGGCAGAGAGCAGCGCTGTCGCAATTAGAGCCTCTTACGTGCGACGCTTCTTACTTAGGACAGTGGGCACAAACGACTGTGAAAGACCGCACAATTGAATTTCGGGGAGTGGAATGTTTATTCTGTGTTAAATAGCTTAAACTAGTCCTGCTACTTAATGTTCCACTATTAAAAATTTATTCCCAAGTTGTTTTAGAAGTAAGTGTGCATCTAAGAGAAAAACGGTCGAGGGATATTTATTTTGTCGTCTAGCTGCAAACCCATTGGTGGAGATTTTATGCAGTTGAACCATATACAAATTCCGTGATAAAATCGAAAGTGTTATTAGGCAGAATATTTAACTGAAACTGTACTATATAAAATAAACTGTAAATAGAATACAGATTATTTGTTAATACTTAGTTAATTCATATTATTCCTGGCTGCAAGATGAATTAAAAAAGAAATACACAATCTTATATGAAAATATGCACCGGTCAAAAGGCTTGAAACAGAAATATCATATACGCGTAAAATGATTGAGTGGAAGGTATCGTAGTTGTTTGAGCATTTCTATCTGTGCTCCTATTCATATTTTACGGTCATATTGTCATTAAAACGGTTTGAACTAAAATAAAATTCTTGTATTTGTGGAAAGGTTAATTTCAAGATAATTTAGTCTCCCTACCTAAGAAACAGTGCATATTTTTTGCCTTTTAGAAGCCTATTTTACGCGCCGTTAATATAAGAATTGCATGTATGTATTTGGCGTTATTGGGTCGGTAGTCCGACTTCACCGGCCAGCTACTGGTGTTCCCCATGCCTGGGCTTAGTTAAATTCCCATGCATGGAGGTAAGACCGACATGAGGCAAACATGAATTATTTTCACCGTAACTAGCAAGATCCGCCTGCTTGGGCCTTTTTTGTCACACACTTACAGAAACTGGGACGATTTTAAAGGAAAGTTACAATTCTGTTTGTGTCTCGACCGGGATTCGAACCCGGGACCATAGCACGGGAAGCTAGCACGCTGCCCTTGAGCCATCCCAGAGGCATACAAGAATTCGGAGTGCAAATATCCAAAGTCGGTTGTGCCCATCCCTCCTCTGCTTTGGGCCAGTGGTGCGCCGTCGCTTCGCGTTGGCGTCGGCCGCGGGAGTCTGTTGTGGCGGCGGGCGCACGAGTTTGTAAATAAAAGAGGGCGACTCGGCGCGTTCTATTTCTCGCTTCCGCCCGCCGCGCGTCGCGTCGCGAGCGCCTGTTTCCGGCGGTGGCAGCATCTCGGCGTCGGCGTTTCCCGAAGCTCTGGGCGCCCCTCTGGAGCTCACGCAGGCCCTTGTGTTGCACGCCTGCGACTTTCACGGCGGCGGAGGCCGGAATTCTGTGCCCCCTGCGTGGGATTTAACGTAAAGAATGGTTCCTGAATGGGGATTTGATATATCACGATTTTTGTGAAACCAAATCCTTCACCTATACTGCTATTAAATCTAAAGGGTTTTTAAATTCCATGAATCTTTGGAAAACGCCTAAATTTATTACAATATTCATATGTAATATTTAAGTAAATGTAAATGAGCCAGCTAATGTTCTCAGTCGTAAGGCCAAAAGTATATAATCAATAAATAAGTAGAACATAACTTTAAAAAAAAAACTACAACAAACTATGAGGCGAGACTACAGGGCGAGATATGGTAGGCTTTTCGTGAAGAAACTGTGAAAATAGTTATAATTAAATTAGGTACAGTCTATTGTAACTGTTTAATAATAATAATAACAATAACAACAACAATAACAACAACAACAACAACATTCGATACTTTCATAAGTGCACAAATATGTTAAGGTCAGTTACGTGTTCAATGTTGGAATGCGTAACAGCGTACCGAAACATAAATGTCTGAAACTTTGGAAAAGAGCAAAAAGAGCTTCAGAAGTTTTGAATTCGTTAGAACTTCAAGGATACCAAAAATAAAACAACCAGTAGACTCCTTCGAATGTCTAATTCTTGCTCCTGAACCATAAATATGTCTACGCATGAATCCCCTGAATACTTGTACATATTGTTACTAGATTTCTCTCAATTTTCATGCAATTATCTGGAAATTTAGATAAAGGATAAATACACTTACAAAACGAAACAAAAAAACGTATATTGTTCATGTATATGACTCTGGTTTGGTGTTAGAATTCTCTGAATGTTAATCATTAACGTCAAATCTGTCTGTCAGCAGAGTTTATTTTAATGAATTTGATTCATTTTAATGATAGGTAATTAAATTACTTTGTCGAGAGTTCATTTTAATGTAATCTATTTTCAGTTTTATGCATTGCCGGTCCTATGGTTTTCACCGGATAAAACGTAAACTTTTCCAAGCGGCAATTTCCTTTCCTTTCATAGACGCTGTTTAACAGCCCGTGAACTACAAGACAAATCGTTTTCGCTTCCTGCCATGCGCGGCATTGAAACATTAGATGTCCCGAAACAATGAAGTTGGACATAAAATGTGCACCCTGGAAGGTGTACCGGATATTGCCGCTCAGCTATGAAACGCTGTATGGCTTTTATTTACATGGGAACTCAAGGTGACATGCGGGAGTCGCGGGAAACAATACCCGCGTACGTGTTGATGGGTTTTGAGAAGTGTGCCTAAATGTGGAACTAATTTCATTACAAGGTTACAGATTGCAAACGTTGCCTATTTACGTGTGATACGATGACGCAAAATGAACGTACAAGTTGCTCAATTCAATAAGTTTTTCTTAGGCATTTGTGGTATTGTGATGTAACTGAACTATCATTTTGGAAATTTTATTTCTCTGAAGGTTATCTGAAGATGAATATTTTTAAAGATTGATGTATTGATACAAGTGTGATCGGAAGTGTGTGCATTGATTTACTACACTATGAATATGAACCAATGCACTATTGGTTGGTTGTCGAAGACAGATGAATAGTACGTTAATTGTTTACAAAATTGCAATGACTATTTTATACTCTGTGCGATGTAATTGCAGAAATGTAATACTCTCTGTTAATAAGCAAATACAGTTATAAAGTAAGAATACTGGAATGTCGCCGATGCTGCATGTTACCATCACATACAAAGCTTCTTACCTGAGGCCAAACATTAATAAATACTTTCTGTAATAGCTTGTTAATAGAATTTTTCGACCTTGACTGTCTGGTCCATCACAATAGCTAGTGTTTTCAAACATTAGAACAATGGTTTCATTAATGCCTTGTGAACAGCACAGCAAAATTGGGATATTCAGTGCAAGTTAAAATTGTTGTCATTGTATTAATCGACAACCTTAGCCCTTGTATCAGTCAATGCATCTCTTTAATATTGAGCACAGAGAACTCAGATTTATATGCAGTAGAAATGTCTCGAATATGTCACAATATTCACTAAAATCTTTTAAGAATACGAATTTTTAGAATATTTGCACAGCTAGTAATTCAGTAATTGGGTTGAGCCATTTTTCTAAAAAATCATCTAGAAGGTTCACGTTGTAATTTATGTAGTGGAATGTTGCAGGTGATTAACAAAACAGATCTGGTTTAAAATATATTTTGTATTGAGTGTGGAGACAACAGGCGCTTTTTGGCAAATTTCTATGAATAATTGATAAATGGATACCTGGAACCATTAATAGTCTGGTAATAAAATAAATAAAGTGTAAATATATACTCGCTTAACTGAGGAAGTTTAGAATTGTCTTCACAGAAGAAGAAATTTGAGATTTACAAAATACTAGCTTCTACCTGTTTAATTTTTTTGTCGAATGGATCGTTGCATTTCATTAATCTTTTGAGAGAAAATTCTTGTAAATCTTGAAGGTAGGAAACTATTTTGGAACTAAATGAAATTATTTTCATCATTGAAGGCGATCAATTATTTGATATTCCACAGTCGGTTGAAACTACACATCACACTGTTCCCAAAATCCAAGAAGTACCAAATTTTTACTTCAGGGGGATTTCTGTTTTTTTAGAACATTATTCTTTAATATACGACACGTATTTATTTACTTTACACTACACACACACACACACATTGTGACAAATATAGAGCATAAGAGTTCTTAAAAATATTATCAATTTCCTTTTTATTTTTGTCAAAAAATCTCTCGTATACAAAAAAATATAAAATCACCTTTATATATGAAAAATACAATTTCGTGGAAAAGCCATAATGTATTAATTCGAAAACCATTGATTATTTTCCAAGTAATTATGAGCTAAAAATATATGTTTACACAGATATCAGAACTAACGTTGCTATTCCATGCATCCATGCTTTCCTTATTACATTATAATTTAGAAAGTAGCGTTACAAAAACCAACATCCACCTCCAACTGTGTAAATTAACCCTTCAAGACATGCAGATTTAATATTTCTTTATCGAACAGTACTAAGGGATATGAAGTCCATCTTCATTACCTTCTAATCTTCCCAAGCATAAAATTTGTCTTGAGTCATTAATAACAAATAAAAACAAATGAAAGGTGCGGTAAGGCAATAGAATAAGCTTTGTGGGAGTGTCGAGAGGCTGTAGGCGAGCGCTGTGGGCTGGCGTCGCCCCGTGTCCCTTCAGCCTCTGCCTCCGCGTCGCGACGCGTCGTCGCCTCGCCGCCTCTCCGCAGGGAAGTTCGTTAGCCCTCGCGCGCCCGTATGGTGGCGCTGCGCCGTTCACAGGGACGGCCGTTGATTGAAACCGTTTCGCTCGGCTATAACCCCGTTAACGGCGCAGTCGGCCGTTCCCCTGCTCACCCCTCCCTTGTCGCCCACGCTCGCGTGACCCGCCCCCGCACCCCGCACCCGCTCACGACTTCGCCGCTGCTTCCTCGCGTCTGCGGCTGGGCTAGGGGGTAAATAAAGAAAGTCGCACGTGCTGGAGATCAGAGCCGGTTTTGCTCGATCTGTTCTAGCCGCCCGGACTAACAGTAGCGTCTGTGGCCGCTACTCCGTGGTATAACTGTTACCACCGGTACAGACCCACCTCATCTTCCCCTCTCAACCGCATTTGACCTCACTCCTCCGCTTGTACGGAATTCGAACTCGGAACCTCAACGTGTAGAGATTGTTGCTGCATCCGCCTATGGGTTTTTAGTCTGCCTCTTGCTCCTTTTTGACCAGGGAGAAGAAAATCTTTATATTCGAAGAACGTGCACTGCACACAACTCTTTGAAATACTCCGTTCTTAGCGGTTCGTTTGCTAATTTTTATATTCTAAAATATGATATCAATGTTATTGTCTTTTTTGATAATATTAACAGCATATTGTTGAGTTACAAGTACATTAAAATATTTGGTATCGAATGATGGAATGTTAATAATTTTCTTGGACTTAACACATAAGAGCTGGAAGCTTACCGTTCATTCTTTACAGTCATAACGTTCAATTTCTGCAAACATTTGAAATTATTTTGCTTTTACTTGTGGTAATATGCAATAAATTCAATATTTCATTGAAATTGTTTGAAACAAGGTGTTTATATAAAATGTTAATTTTTTGCCAGCATCTCTAAACATCTGTGTGCCAACCTCTGGTAACTAATGTTTTTAATTGTCTTCGTTCGTGCATTCGTAGTTGTCTCATGGTTACCTAAACAAGTACATTCACAATGGTAAACTCTCAAGTGCAAATACTAGCTCTCCATGCAAATATAAGATTAAAAAAAGCAGAAAGAGTACGAGTTACTTAGTTCTAGTTTCTGTTGATTTCGTGATACGAAACATATTGTATTTATCTTGTTTGCTTCATCACGCTTTGGTGTTTTCAAAATATACCTCACATTTACCCAAGCATGTTTCATAAAAAAACTACTTCATTTAAATATTTAATTTCAAAATTCCATCTTCCATTTTATTGGAGTAGTATGAATAGTACGAAATAGAACGTGTAGTTTTTTTAATCTACTTATAATTCCTTTTTTCGGAAATACTTTTTTAATGAAGGGAAAAAGATTAAAACTGTAAACTTATTTGTTATTATATTTTCTTTAATCACTTGCCGAATTCCTCGTTCGAAAATAGTGATAGACAGGAGATAAATTTCTTAAAGTACTCTAAGAAGAGTTTCAACAGACGAACGTAGCGCACTGACTTTAAATTTCAGGTTTCAAACTTCAGGACTGCCATCTACTCTGGAAATTAGGTTAAACAAGTTCTTTGTAATGTTGATCGCGACTGCAGAAACTTGTATCTATGCACTTTGCCCCCTCGTTCAAAACGTCACGGTTTGGAGTCCCATCCACGTTTGTCTGTTGTCCTCGTATATCTTGCCATACAAATGTTGCATAAGCCAATGAACGTGGGTTGGAAAAATGTTTCTCATCCGTAAGTACAGGATACGACAGATGTTTTCAGACAATATCGTGGAGGTGAATGACGTTGAGCAATGATACGGAGGCGAAACGGGAACCCCTCGAGAAAATTGTGTGAATTAAAAAATTGAATTAGAAAAAACTAAAATATGGAAAGGCCTATTGTTAAACCTGTTGTTAAACTTTTTATGTCGAAGGCAGATTAACGGAGCCTGGTCAGTAGAAATAAAAAGAATTTACATGGGTTTTATTTTTATTTCTACTGACCAATCCCCATTAACCTACCTTCAATATATCATTTATGGTCGTTCAGAATTTTTCATATATTTTTTTGTGACATTTTTTTGCAGTCGGATTAAAAAAATATAATTAGCATGTTTTTCAGTGAACATGCCGGTGCCAACGTTGAATGTGTTTCATTAATGCCCACATCCTACGTCAGCAATTCGCGACCACGTTCATTCGCAGACATCTCGCTGCTCCCTCAGCTCACCAAACGCGGGGGTCGGGAGATGCAGCTCCTCGCTGAAGCGGTCCACTGGAACACAATGGCGACCGGGCGTGTCGGCACCGCACGGTACCGGATTTACAATTCTAGCGAAGCGGGGGCCTTCTTTTTACATGGCGGTATCCCGCGCGGTCCGTGCCACCCGTCGCGGCGGCTCCGGTTAAGTATGCAGAATTGATTTATGTATTCATAGAAGCCGCCACCGCCGCCGCCGCCGCTGCTGCTGCTGGTATCTGAATGTCTGGTGCTGCTGCAATCGAAGCGGAATTCCCACGGCGGACGCTCTGTGCCGCTCCGCGATGCTCGTTTGTTGGAATTTGCATTCGTTATGCTGGCCCCGCTCCACTTCCCAAAGGAAACCCCCGCGTCAGTTCCTCATGCAATGGTAGCCACGTGCGCGGACTCGAGAACGGGGTGCAGGATGAAGGCATGTGGTCTGTCCGTAGTTCGAAGAGGGAGTGTTGTAGGACTTTGTTCGTGGTGCTTCAAAGACGCAACAGTGGGTTGAATTCGAAAATAACAACTATTGTTCTTCTGAGAGTTTACGTTTGGACAAAATAATGAGAGGTACGTGGTTTATTGCTACGTTGTAAAACGTAATAACGTTCTCATGGAGAAAAATGAAATCGCTTTTGAATGTATAGCACTGATAGTAGGGAAAAAGAAGATGAAAAGAAACTCGTCGTGATGCACAGAGAGCTGTACGGGCCTGCTCCGAATGCATTTGAGTTGTTTCTTCCGATCTATTCCAAATAGGCGCTGAAACAACGGACCGGGAACTACGTAGAATGGTTCTTTCTCCCCTTACATCCATTATTCCCATACGATCCATCAAGAACGATTTAGAAAACCTCCAGCAGTTCTGCGAAAATACGAATGTGAGGCCTGGTTCCGGCTTCAGAGAGACTGAGATATATGGAGATAGTGCACATATAGAGAGAAGAGAGAGAGAGAGAGAGAGAGAGAGAGAGAGAGAGAGAGAGAGAGAGAGAGAGAGAGAGAGGGGAGAGAAACACAGGCGGAGTCACGAAGAGAGAAACACATGGAGTTTCGGAGAGAACCACACGGAGTGACAGAGTGAAACACACGGAGTGACAGAGTGAAACACACGGAGTGACAGATAGTGAAACACACGGAGTGACAGATAGTGAAACACACGGAGTGACAGATAGTGAAACACACGGAGTGACAGATAGTGAAACACACGGAGTGACAGATAGTGAAACACACGGAGTGACAGATAGTGAAACACACGGAGTGACAGATAGTGAAACACACGGAGTGACAGATAGTGAAACACACGGAGTGACAGATAGTGAAACACACGGAGTGACAGATAGTGAAACACACGGAGTGACAGATAGTGAAACACACGGAGTGACAGAGAGAGAAACACACGGGTAGAGGCATGGAGAGAGAGTTGTTTGTCTATATGCCACCCCCCCTCCTGCATGTGCCAGGTGAATGCATGGTCTCCGTGGCGCAGCGCAGTGGCAGGGCGCCCAAGTTATGACGCTCGTATTTTATTTACATTTTTTTCATTTTCCGCCTGTCGGTTTGTCCAGCCGAGTGTTTTTCGGCGAGGAGCGCTCGCTTGCACGGGCGCTGTGACCAACTCCGCCGCCACCGCCGCCTCCGCCGCCGGCTCCACGGATCTTCATTTTGTCGCTGCGGCGTAAATCCCTCGTTTCCATTACGACCCGGATTACCTGTCTGGCTTGGCGAAGCGGATCTGTTTTTGCGGCGAAAAATGCAAGGAGGATCCTCCGCATCGGTGAGTTTACTATCCGAGGTATTACACAACACTAGTACGCAACGAGAGGGTTTTTTTCTTGGAAGAATTTTGCGGATGAAAAAAGCTTGTCGTCTGAGACCCGTGAGGACTCGACGATTCCTGTGAGTAGCTGCTGGAAGTTTTCTAGATCTTCGGGGTACAGGTGGAATGTGTGTGACAAGGAAGAGTTCCGGGAACACAACTCATTGTGTTTCTTCTTTCGCAGAAGATGTCAATAAATAATGAGAAGATATTTTTGTATCAATGGCAAATGAGCGTGCTGGTTAACTAAAAGAAAATCAGGATGGTCTTCCTCCTTTAACAGCAAAGGAAACTGAAATGAATGTTTTCATTAAACGCAATGAAAGATGCTCTTTCGTAGACGTGCTGCTGGAAACAAGAGGCATTTCAGTACTTCAATGGTGATCTTTATAAATTTCTGGTTGGCGTTTTCATATCATATTCCTCTGAGCCAAATTTGAAGCTTTATCTTCGTATTAATGGTAAACATGTTTTTCCAAGCGAGTATAGAACTGATACATTATTGGATTCTGAGATGAGTTTATGAATTTTATATTGTTTTGTGAAGAGACATTGATGTGTCTTGGGAGAAATTATGTTTTTTGGAAGAGATGTTTCCGACTAGGTTGATCTGCAACGTAATTAAGAATACTATTGTTTAGTGTTTTTAGTAAAATTTGTTTGTCCAGTTTTCGAAGATTATAGCATTAATTATTGTGTAGGAATGGGGTTAATAGTTATCATTCTCTCACTTGAACTCTCTGTGTTTATTCTTGTTTTTCCGTGTCTGTCTGGCTCTGTGTGTATCTCTGATTGGACTGCTTGATGTTTGGAAACAAAAGTACATGTCGTTCCGAAAAAAAATACCACGTTAAAAATATTGATATTTTCGAGAGAAATGAAAAAAGGTGTTCGCGCGTTATATTTGCGGATATCCAGCTGCTGGCGGAAGTACTTCAGTGCAGGGTTCTAACAGGTTGGAAAAGTGTAAACACGGCGGGCGCCGTGCCCTCTTCCAGCGCGGGTTGCGAATGCCGCCTGCAGCCGCGAGGTGGGGTAGCGGGAGAGCTGGAAGCACGCCTTCTACATCTTCTAACGTTTTCTTCGCAGTTGTATCTGACGCCGTCTTTCTTGGCGTATGCGCGGCTTCCATGTTTGAACACCTTCGTTTCTCTGTCGCCCTTATACTCGTATTTACTGCATCCAACTTCACAGCTTTCCCATCGTCGGAAATCCAGCGATATTAATGCTTTGTGAAATAGTTCTTTAGTGATTTTATGTGGTACTGAATGGAGCAGTGACGCTCCAAATCACCAGTGTATTGGTTGTACGTTGATGTGAGATTCTTACTATTTGATGGAATTGAAACAATTTTATTCTGGAATATTAAATGGAAATCTACAAATGAAGAAACTGCTTTGAATTCTTTGTTTGTTTCTGATATTGCAAATTTTATTTGTATAATTTTTTCTGCAACGAATATCGTGTTAAACATTACAAACTGGTCCACCATTTTTCAACATTTGTACGTTTGAAAATTCATCGATGTGCAACAGTCTTTCGTCTCATAAGGCGTTCTCACTTATATGATATGATACCAGTTACGTAAAAAACAACAACAAAAAACCGTTAGATGATAACTCCTACATTTCGCTGATACTCTGCATAAATCTGCAAAGGGTACCTTTAAAAGTGGTAGTTTTTCATTCCTTCACAGAATTATTCGCCTCCAATATCCAAGTCTCCCAGATACTTGCGATTTCCACAGATAAATCTGATCATTGTCTTGTTCTTTCGAACTCGTGCTTCTGGAACAAGAGGCATTTCAATACTTCGATAGGAATTTTTTATAAACATATGAAAGTTGCGTATCATATTCCTCTGAGCCAGCTTTGAAACTTTATCGTTTTGTCGTACACCTGCGGATTTCTTCTCAACTCTGTTACCCTCCGTCAGTGCCGTCAACTTCACTCCAAACTCCACCTTCCGCGACCCGAGGCCCCTGGGCGAAGACGCCGCGAAGCCTCGTGGGTAAACAGAGCGGAGCACAGCCTCCCGAGGGTGGTTCGCTACAGCGCGCCGCTTCTACCACCCCCTCCACGCCGCCCTTTGCCGCTCCCCCTGCGTCACCGCTTCCTCGATTTTGTGCTGCTCCCATTGCTCCTTCCCGCTGCCCCGCCCACGCAATTCTGTCCAGCCCCTCCCCCTCCAGCCGTCGCATCCCGCGCCCGCAAATCCTCCCTCTCAGACCAGCCGCTCCAGCCTCACACTGCTGTCCATTCCCCGCAACCCCGCTCCTGCTGGTCAGGTCCACCGACTCCTACCCGCAGCCCGGATACAGAGTCTTCACCGCCATGCTTCCTCACTCCCGTGCGTCCATCAACCTTCACTTCCTACTTTGTGGCCAACCTCCAGCAGTGACATCCGCAATGACACGTTTGTGTTCTTCGCCTCCCTGCAGCCCCCACGGCATCCGCCAAGCCAGGATTATTAGCTTACGTATTTGTTAAATTCAAATGATGCAATTTGATAGAGTTATAGCTACTGCCATCATTATTCACTTAATCGAGTTTTCCATTGTCAATAAATTACTTTCTGTAAGTCAGGAGTCATATGAATTAGACCATTAAAATTTTGGTTTTATTGAGCAAACTGAACTCTTCCAACAACTATTACTGTGGTTGCTACGGATTGGTAATTCATACTGTGTGCTCTATGAACTGCTAGAGCTCACAGCGCTTCCCGCATTATCCTCCTCAGAAACCTCATGTGCAGAATGCACTTGTAGTCGCTCGCCTTCCATCCACATGCAGAACAGAGGGCCGCGTATCGTGCATATGCATGCGAATCTACCACTCCCCTTCGTTTCGTTGAGATTTGGGCTAAAATGGACCATACGTGCTTGGGGATTCATATTGTGTGCTCTATGAACTGCTAGTTGGAAATTTTGTTTGGTCGAGTGTTTTGCACTCGACTTCAGACAGTTGACATTATTTAAAAGCTGTTACGCAGTATAAAAGAACACCAGCTATTTCAGCGTTTGTCAGTTAAATTATGTATTCCCAAAAAATGTACCGCAATAGAATTCTTTCACGTGTTTCGATGACAGCTGACTACCAAAGAGCTAAGGGTTTCTGTTGTGAGATGGTTTTCTCGCAATAATCCGATTTTTATTACTCGGAAACTGAAAATTATTCTCTACGAACGATTGGAATTTTATTATTATGCATACAAAGAGTCTGACAATTTTTCGAAAATAAAAATGTTTATTCGTAAACAAAAATGTTCAACCTTCCGGCTTTTTATGAGTGTTTATTTCGAGATTTTTTCCATAATAGAAATGTTATTATTATTATTATTATTATTATTATTATTATTATTATTATTATTATTATTATTATTATTATTATTATTATGTTTTTGCTATTATTGTTATTATTCAAATATATTTAGTATTCCTTGTGAATTTCAATGTTATATTGAATGCCAATTAACTAATGTTTTAAAATCAAAAACGAGTTTCCCACGCAATTAGCTCCAAGAGAAGAGCGGAAGGAGTAAGTTAAATGCAAAATATTTTTCTACCACCGCGTGATGGAGCGCAACGGATTCCAGCACAGAATGTATCGATAAAGAAGCCTGAGGAGCGCCGAGGTAGCGAAGAAAGTTGGCGCACGGCGAATATAAACCTCTCGGGAAAGGGCACCGAGTCACGAGGCAAACTTCTATCGCGGCCGGAAGTTTTGAGATCGCGGAGGAAAGCGTCCATACACGCGGCGCATTCGCCCACACATTCGCAGCGCGGGAAGTGGGGGTGGAGGCGGTAGCGGAGGAGGAGGAGGAGGAAGAAGTTGCGGCGGTGATGGAGGCGGTTGCAGCAGAACGTGTTGGATGCGAGGGTGGAGACGGTTGCTGCGATACGGAGTTGCGGTGGAGGTGGTGGCAACGGAGGCACAGCCTGGACGGGAGGCGTTTGCGGCGGTGGGGGTGGGGGTGGTTGCCACAGATTGGTGGTGGTGGTGGTGGTGGTGGTGATGGACAATTGCGACGAAGATGGATTCGGCGGGTACGGGAGTGGACTGCGACGGAGGCGGTTGAGAAAGACCGTTGGCGGTTGGGGCCGGTGATGGAGGAAGTAGTTTAGGCGGTTGCGTTGGGGTGAAGGTGGTTGCGATAGAAGCGAGTGCTTGCTTTCTTGCTTGCTTGATTAGTGATTCCGGACACGTCAACTAATAAGATCATTAGTCCCGTAAGTTTAGTGCATGTTTTATCGCGTGAGGTGGCGTTAATCTTTCCCCCGCTTGGTGGTGAGATCCGGCGCGACCTTCTGCTTATGAGGATTTTCTTCAACTAGCTATCTCCCACCAGCGGGACACTCCCCCAGCCGCGAGAAGCTCTAAGCCCACCTGTCCGGCATGTGTGGTAGTGTAGTGCATTTAAGTGTGCGTGTGTGTGTAAGAGGTGAGGGTAGAATAAAGAGGAAGGCAAGATCTCGCGCGGTCCGTGGTCTATTTGTTAGGGTATTCGTCTGGTGAAGATGGGAGAAAGCACGGAAAACTATCGATAGGAGTAGCCGGCCTCTAGAATTCTCTCCCACACAGCCACCGTCGGAACTCGAACCGTAGGACCTCCTGGTCAAAGGCAATGCAGTGACATCAGTTGATACCCTGAACCACCTCTCCCGGTAGAAGCGGTTGCGAGTGGGGAGTGGGGTGATAGATGCGTTTACGGCGAAGGCGCGGGTGGAGATGGGGCGGCTCGGAGGCTGCGGTGGCGAAGGCGGCGACGGCGGACGGAAAGAACGCAGGCTATAGCGAGGGCGAATTTCTCCTGGGAAATACGGGCTCGCACGGCGCTCCGTAATCTCCAGCAACCGCCGGCAGCCGGCGCCACCAACGCGCTGGAGCAACCGAATTACGGGAAGGACGGGCGCGGCCAGCGGATCTCGCGTCAGCCTTCGCCATTGCCGCTTCCGCACCCGCTCCCCCTCACCCTCCCACAACCCCCCTTCCACCCCCTAGCTTTACGCCTGGGATACTGAACCTCACCACGGTGGGGCTTGCGTGGGTGTAACCTCCCATCCCCCCGCATATCGGCATGGTTTACGAAATCTTCATATTTCTATAAAAAAACTTTGGTAAAAAAACAATCATTCATCTTTTTATAAAACACCTTGAGGGCGGGGTTTCTCGCACTTAGGGAAATCGTACTTCATTCCCGGCGCTTTCAGCGCGGGAAAGTGTTCGATCGTAGTGACCTTTAATGTAGTGGTCAGACAGTTTGCGGCAGGTTTTTTTTTTTTTTTTTTGGTGGGGGTTTCCACGTTCCCCTGCCTCATATTTCCCCATTGCTCCTTAATCATGCAAATCATACCATTGTAATAAAAGCTACGTATCCATAAAAAATGTTCGCTCATTTCAGGTATGGCCGTAAAGCGTAGGGATCATTATAAAGATTAAATATCCGGGTGCAACTTCCTGGGGTTATGCAATGATCAACGAATGCTACACGACTGGTTTTCAAAGATGTGACGCAGACGTGGTCGAAAAGCATCGAATGACAGTTACCGTTGGGGACACCAGACGGAGGAGGTTGCCCAGCGTTAGTCACTGCTTGTAATGAGGGGATAGACGTGAATTAAAATTTTGAAACATGCCCAGTGGAAGGAACTTTTGTTGCGAGGTTCACCTAAAGATTGTTTTTGCAATTTTGCAAAATGATTCTACTTGCTGTTATTCACATATCTGTCATATAATGTTTTGGATTTCTCCTGCTCAAAACAGTCAGTATCTCAGGTTTATGTGACTCTCAAAACTTCCAATGTTGAGTTCAGTACCTGAGATGAGAGATTGCCCTGTTGCAGAGGTGCGTTATGGTGTAGGTATCTTCTCTCTGTTGAAAGTTCCCGTCAAATTCTAGCAATATACAAAGTGGCGAATTAGTTCACAAAGTTGTCTGGAGCTCCATAACATGCTGGAAAGCCAATAAATAGGTGTTACGAATTGATTTATTATAATTATTCCACTCGTGAAATTAAAACCAATAGTTTTTAACTGCACATATAAAATGCCCCAATCCGGGCGGTGTACGTCAAAAAGTGTGTCGCTTTTTCTAACCGATTTTTCTTACCGATTCTCCGTACTGGCCAATCGTAAACTGTGACTCATGTACCTTAAGACGCGATATACATCGACCGCTGTATCGATGTTCAATAAACTGCGTGTGTTCTAAAACGTAACCTCTTTGATTTTAACATATCTTTCAGTTATTTTCAATATATGGCGCATTTTGGAACTCTGTTGGACATAATTTCATTCGTGAAATAGTCTTCGTGTTTCGGAAATTCACAGACAAATCCCCTCCTCGCTTCGCGAGTTGGGGATTTATCGACAATTTCCAAAGCAATGACAATTCTGATGGAACAATTTATTATTAAGGTATTTCGTACATACCATGAAATTTCTCATTTGTTGTTTATTTGTACAGTTCGATAAATCTTCCTTGGCGTTTCTAACTGCATCCGATGCCTTACAATGTGTCGATGCGATAATTATAAATTATTTCTGATTGGAGTGAAGGCGAATCCTAATCGTCAAACCTCTGGAAACCGCTAATTTTTATGACGAATTTCATTTCAAAGATATGGAAATCCTGAAATTAAAATGCGTGTAACACATAAAGCTTTTTTCACTAAATTATGACTTGGCAATTTACCCCAGTACCGAAATTACTTCTTTAAAGAATGACCTTTTGCCTTTTAGCACATCATCGCTCATGAATGAATATGCTTCCAGCTGCGCGATGCGGTTAAAATCTGGTCAATTTCACTCCCGCGGAGGCAAATTGAAATTTTTTTCCAAGGCGTTGGTTCTTCGTGTGTAGCTCGTGACAGGAGACTGCGGACGCGACTCGAGGGGCGGGTGACGGCAGAGAGAGAGAGAGAGAGAAAGTAAGCGATTTTTCAGGCGAGTGCTCGGCGTTCGAACATTATGACGTCACGGAATGGCGCGAATGGTCGGCATATGTTTTATGCATCCGCCAACCGGCGCGCTCGGGTTCTGCCGAGGGCAAGGCATCGGAGTGAAATTTCCCTCAGCTCTTTCCTGCCCTGCTTCCCACGACTTGCAGACCGCCTCGCATCTCGGTTGAGTCTTTTATTTTCTGGCTCTTTCTTCCTCGGGTTCGTTGTCGCTTGTCTGTGCTGTTTGACCTTGTCGCTCGCTTTTCATGGCTTTCACGGCATTTTCTTCATATTTCCTCGCATTTCACTTTGCTGTCTGTCTGGCCTTTTCCTGTTTTGGGCCTTTTTAATTGGACGCTTCATTTTCGCTTTCTTCGTCCCTTGTCACTTATCCTTCGTAACTGGCTTTTCAGAACATGCAGAACAACTTCCTTCATGTTTTCTAGCATATCGAATCGCTTTCGGTCTGCTGACCTCTCTCGTTGGGTGTTATTTATTTTCACGGACCCTCATTCTTACCTTCTGTGCTTTGATCATTTACCTACACTGCTTGTTGCCCGCATTTTGGATTTTGAGAACAACCTTCTTCGTTTCCTCGTACTGTATTGGTTTATTTTCTGTTGTCATTTTCGTCTATTTGAAAATTCGAAATGAATGAACAGTTGTATCAATTTTGTAACGATTATTCTATTCGATTAAGCAAAATTTCATTTATTCATATTTGACACTAATATTTTGTAATATATATATATATATATATATATATATATTTATATATATATTTATATATATATATATATATATATATATATATATATATATATATATAAATTATTATTTCTATTAAATTAGTAATATGAGGGACAGAGAGAGTCGGAGACAGAGAGAGAGAGAGGGGCAAAGAGACGGATATAGAGAGATAGAGGGAGAGAGAGAGAGACGGAGAGGGCCAGAGATGGAGATAGAGACGGAGAAAGAGAGAAATAAAGAGAGAGGACAGAACAACGTCTGCCGGATTTCGTTTGTTAAATATAAGGTAGTGGATAATATTGATGCTTAAAATGCATTTCTCGGTAGTAAAGTAACGGGTTTTCCTTCTTTGCTTATTCTGCTTTTAAAAGGCTAGTCTGTCCATAGAGCATTTCGGTCAATAAATCTTTCATAGTTGCTGGCTGGGATAGCAAATGGAGCAGTCCAGAGGGCGAGTCCGTGTGCGCGGGCTAGCTTGCTCCAACGCACTCTGAGCTTTTCCACTGTGTGTGAAGAGCCCATAAAAAGCGGCTCCGCTTTGTCGCTGTGCACACGAGTTGAGGATTGGGGATTTAGGACGCTTTCCACACGTCCTGGCTGAATCTCTCCCGCTTACTCCTACACACGCGCACATACGCACTCGCATGCGCACACGCGCATCACATTCAGGGGAACACGTATCTCGTGGTTGCTTCTGATTCTCATCGCTAGAAATTCTGTCCAAAGACGTTCTTATTCAAGGCACAATAAACGTTCTTCTCGTGTTCTCTGTTGTCCACTATGCCGTTATTTTCTCTTCCCATCTCGACACTCTTTGCCAGTTTTATAGTCCTCACTTATCGTCACATATCATTGTTGGTAATTATTCACTGTCTTCGTGTATAGTTGCTTAACTTCATTAGCTTTTTGGGAGTGGTTTCTCGACCCAACTTTCACTATCGCAACTAGTTTCTCATGCTAATTTACTAACCGATATGCACTAACACCAGTATCAAAGATGAAGATGATTGATTTTATATTATTATTTGATATTAATAACACCAGTATCAAGGATGATTGATTTTAAGCGGTTGGAACCGTCTATAACACGCTTAAAATGCAAACAGATTGGTAAATTCTTTGTTCAACAAACTCCGTGGCTTGGTTGCAAACATTTGGGGGCAAGTAGGGACTCGCGTAGTCCATGATGGAAAATATAAGTTTCCGTCGAGCAGAAGGGCGAAAAGATGTTCGTTCCACCAGATTCAACTCATACCAATCCTTGCCCATCTGCTACTATCTCATATGATCATATTTCTTGCACTAGTCGTCTTCGGACCCGGGAAATGAGTCCCCCAGGTCCAAGGAAATCTAAGATAGCCGCGGCCAGGTTGTCCGCACGCATGCTGGCATGACTCGTAACCAATTCGCTGATGGAACAGTTCAAAAGACGTATATGAGGTAGTGTATGAGGAATATAATATAACTGTACTAGTATTATTTTCCGTTATACAAAACAATTAAAAGTAGTCATACCATCAACATCATGATATGAAGTCATGCGTGGTATTCTGTCCTTGCGAAATTGTAAGGGTTTTTTCTACGGCACAGTAAAATGACGCGTCATATAGTAACAAAGCCAGCTCGGCACTCTGAACGAGAAGGCTTTCCCGTTAGGCAATGTTTCAAAATCATATAACGTTTCGTATTGCGTGTGGGGTCTTTCTGTGATAGTTTAATTTTTTTCTGTGACGACTCCCAAGTATGTTTTCGAAGAAATGGCATCGTGGAAAAGAGAAGCCTCATCTTGTTGATAAGAAAGCAATTTTGAACCACTATGAATTTGCGAACCCGATAGCGAGAAGTAGCTCTGAGAGATACAAAAACGTGACGGGACTAGAGAACCCTTCTGATCGCCCGCCATTGTACTGTAGTCTATTAGGCGGGTTCCTGTCGCTCAGTATGGTTTCCACCACCTATTTTGCTGCCACATTTCTCTTGCAGACTCCACGTTATCGGCTCTTAAATCTTCCACACTTATTGTTTTCAGTATCCGGATCTCGGAGCAGAGGAGGGAAAAATACTGCGTGAAAGTTGACTGTTGCTATTCGTATGCAGAGATGATGTCGGACAAGTGGACCGGCTGAGAGGCTCAGGGGCTTTCACCGGGATGTCTTAGGGTTCGAATCCCAAAAGTCGAATTCAGTTGCTGTCTGGTTAATTCTAGCAGCCGGCTGCTCTGATCGGTAGTTTTCTGTGGTTTCACCGATCAATACTAGGGGAATGACGGAGCAACACCCCAACAAACGGGCCATAGACCGCAGGCGATCAATTCTTTCTCTTTTTTGCCCTCTCCTCCCGTTCATTACAAACACACTTACTACAATAGTACACTTGTGGAGAGGCCAGTCGAAAAGTGAGAGCTTGTCCCAGCTGGGGAAGTGCCCCGCTGGTGGATATATCTAGAGGGGGAAATTCCCCGCTAGCTGCCGTGTAGGTCGACGCTGAATCTCACCATTCAGTGGAGAAGGAACACTCACCTCTAAGCTGAAAAAATCACTATATTAACAGAAATAATGACCATGGCATTTGACGTGCCCGTAAACATAAATTGGACAAGTGGTGAGGCCTTGAACAGACTGAATTTGTTGCTGTTTCTATTCCTCGCATGTCCGCTCCATCCTCGTCGACCGCTTCTGCATCTGCCCAATCCGTCGTTCCTCCCTCTCCCCGGTTTCCGCCCATTCGTCCTCAGCGCCCGTGCATCGTGCTCCGGCCGTGCGTCATGCGGATCGGACGCGGGCCATAAACAATGAGGCCGATCGGTTTCCGCGCCGGGCGACAAAGCCGAAAGGGCAGAGGGGAGTCTGCTCGCCCGCATTTCTCCGGCGTCTCGCTCGTAATCCCGCCGCGCGAATCCGCCCCTCCCGCCTCCGCGCGGCGGTCGGAGCGGATTTCTTCCAGACGAATCTACCATCATCTTGCTATAGAGTCGCGTTATTTTTATCGCCGCTCCCAGCCGCGATATTCACATACAGCGTTTTGTGTTGAATAGGGTGTCGCTTATTCGATGTAAGATGTATCCATTGACTAGAAAGAAATTGCCTGCTTGGCAATCCACTTTTCATATAAATGTTCTGAATCCGATATTCTTTGCCATACTTACTTGTTTGGAAGTAGTTCACTGTCGAATAACATGTCGTAAAATGTGCAGCCTTCTATGCCAATTTTTTTCGAGAAAGATTTATGCATCTGAGGATGTGCATATATATTCTAGTCATTAAGGTGATCAATACTAATACGTAGTAGTAATTTATTGTATAAAGTCGTGAAATAGGAAATTGACGAGAGAAAAAAAATTACGTTCTTGTCGTAACCATGGTAGCCCCATGAGGGATCATTATGAATGTAGGTATCTGGGGTGCCATACCCTTTTATCTATTACGACGTTGCAAAAGAAAATACGGGAGTTGAAATGAAATACTCTTAAGTACTCACACACTTTGTATATTTGCTGAACGTTTCTGCTAATGAGACTTTTAAGGAGACGGAAGGAAATTGGTTCAGTTCTATATCGGTTAATACGTCTGTCAAGTGTTTTATTAGGCAACCCTCTGTCTTTTGTGGATTTCACGCTTTGGTGTGGCAAGTACCCCTGCTCTTTTCATTCCATGCTTTTATTAGCTGGAACACCAAGAAGGAGTAGGAAGAAAACAAGAAGATAAGAAGGAGGATAGGAGGAGATGAAAATGAAAGGTTTGCTCTCGGCCGAATACTGCTGTAAATTTCGTGTCAGTCATCTCTTGTGCATATTCTTATTTCTCGTTTCTGAAGCTCCGGTACCGAGGCTCCGAAGCTAGGTGTTATCACATTGCTTTCCCATTTTATTTAAGGTTAGCACCTCACCTCTAATAAACAATATAAGCTCTCCCTGACACATTCATGCCAAGCTCGTGCATTTTCAAGTTTCGCACCTTGGAGATTGGATTATTTGTACCCAAAATCCGGTGAGCCTAATTCCAGAGGGAACACACGCTAAGTAATATTCTACATTTAAAATACAATACATCTCAGCGTCTCTACCAGAGCGCAGCACTGCCTGGACAAGCACGCTTGAGACGCGGAATTTTTCTAGAAATAAAGAAAAAATCGCAGGAAGACGGCGTTTCTTTGCATTGTTGAAACGAGAGTGGTGCGTGACCTGGTCGCTTTACTGTTTCTACACGGAGCGGAGAGCAATTTCACGTAGTCAAGAGCTGTTAGTTGCCAATCAAATAGTAGTGCATTATTGACCCATTTGCCAGCCTCGTTATGTATGCTTCTGTTATGCTATTATCACATGCGCACTAAATGACTAAGGCTTACCTGATGTGAGCCATTCGGAGATTGGTAAGAAACACGTGAAAATAACGCCAAGACAGGTGACTATCATTCTTGAAATATTTAGTTTGCAAACAGATTATTACACTAGCATGTGCTGACATCATAATTGTTACATTTCAGGAACATCAGGGCATTTTAGGACGCGCCAATCGACATTTCCAAAAATCTTTATTTTTCTTCCAAAAACTCTGACAACTATCCGTTAACACTAGATGTTGGGACCCGGACTCCTAATTTGTAAATTGTATTATCAGTGAAATAAAATTCTTACTAATGTACTTTTTTTGAATTCTCAAGATAATAAACGATGATTTTGTGTTGCTTGTTGATAAATTTAGTTCATATGTCATTTAAAATCCATGTGGTACTCAGCCTCTACATTTATTTGGTTTCTTTCACGTCACAAGTATCAAAATACGCGATTTCATCAATGAAAATAATTTATAACAGGAAAGTTTTTGTGTGATATGGTAATTGTTATAATTTTACTCCCGTTTAGCGCCAGAAACACGCGAAGCCCGGGACATGCGGTCGCGTTGTTACCTTGAGGCGGGCGCTTGCGTGCCGCCTTGTCACGGCGCGTGTTGAGCGCAGCAGAAAGGCGTGTTGCGCCCGCGTAGTTGCGAGGACGCGGAGCGGAGACGTCATGCACAGTGGGTTGAAAGTGACTTAAAGTCACGTCAGTATCACTGAACTGTATTTATTTCTGAGTAGATAGTAGCCTGCCAAAGCGTGTATCGTCTGTGTACGCCACCGTTGCACAGGTTTTGAGGGAACCATTTTGGGAATCGATTGAACGTGTTGAAATTTGAAAGTGATTCTGCTTTAAATGTGAATTTGCTTTAAATGTAAAGTGGCTGTTTTGTTGAAAAAAA
This sequence comes from Teleogryllus occipitalis, assembly GCA_011170035.1. NCBI lineage: Eukaryota > Metazoa > Arthropoda > Insecta > Orthoptera > Gryllidae > Teleogryllus > Teleogryllus occipitalis. Next base: position 771,777 of record BLKR01000099.1, on the reverse strand, counting down.
TCGTTTAGTTATATTTTATATGTGGAATTGAGAAATTATTCTGGTAAAGAGTAAATGTAAAAAAATATTTCATGGTACATTAATTTAATTTATTTAAACCACGATATCTAAGCAAATGAGGAATAAATTGAAAATTATATTTCTTTGGTGTAACAGTGTTGAATTGTAGTAATAATATTATTTATTCAAATTAAATTGTATTAACAAAATCTGTAATTTGCTTCCGTTAATTTCTTCAGTATTAATCTCTTCAGTATTAGGCATTGAATACATGAAACGAAAGTGAACTCTCTCAAAATTACAATAGATTCTAAATGTATGCAATAATCACTTCAGTAAGTTTTGTTTCATCAAAATGTAATGTACTACAGACCAATCCACATTTTTGCGCTAGAATTAGTATCGAGATGTACAACTTAAATTCACTACGGTAGCCTCTTACACTACTACATTTTCAAACTGCTTTTCTTTTACAATTGCACTGCAGTAATTTGTAAATGTCAATTGTAAATATTTTGTGGGATATTCTTTGTGCTTCAGACCTGCACCTCGGCAGACACAGTGTTGCTGCCTTTTACTGCAAGGAAATACCATCTACTAGTCAAAATGTTTAAAGACAAGTGCAATTTCGATTAGAGCAGTATAACAGCTGACACAAAAGGTTTACCTATCAGTACGAAGTTCCTCTGCCCTTCCCCCTCCCCCATGTGTTCACCCTCGGTGGTAACAATGGCAAAAAAGGTCGTCGAAGAAGGTGCTAATAATGTTTGTCGCTAGGACAGCACCGGCGGCGTCAACTAGTGACATTCAAATATCAAGTTCAAAGACGATTGGCACCCGAAAAAGCGTTTCTGGTGCGGTTTGTATCTGCAGCGAAGTTGCTCCGAGATGGAGACAATGGTAAACTACGTCATCAGTGAAGCTGCAGATAATACTTGTCGCTAGGACACAACTGGCGGTGTCACCTCGTGACTTTCAAATGTCAAGTTCTAAGACAATTAGTATTCTCCTTTCTGGTGTCGTTTGGGCCCGCTGCGAAGTTGCAGTCCAATCAATTACAGATTTACTGTATTTCATTTATTCATTCACTTCCAAATGGAGGCAACCAGGGTAGTCTACGTCATCAGAGAAGTTACTGTTATTGTAAGTCGCTAGGATACCACCACCGGCGACACTTTATGACTCAAAAGTCAAGATCAAAGAAGACTAGCGTACCCTCTTCCCTTCTCTAACCAATCCTTCCACCTTCTTCCCTATTCATCCATTTCCGTATTGAGAGAAAGATTTTAACGAAATGGGTTTATTTATTTAAAAAATTATAAAGGTAACTATCAATGTACTTACAGAATATAAAATAAAATAGAAAGCAATGCAGTTGATGTTTGAAACAAATTGTCAATAAAAGCTTTTTCAGTATTTTAGACAGATGTTCTTGGAACAGTTATTCACAAACACTTCCCTAAAAATATTTGAAGTAATTGTACAATCTTCCTTGACTCTTAGCTTTCCTTAATAGTTACAAAATGATAGAAAAACTTTTTACTCTTGAGAAAGCTACGTAAAGTTGTTGATGCGAACATACAGGATCTGGCAAGTACAACCCTAATCGTTGCTTTATTACCGAACAGAGGGGTTAATAAGAGGAATTTCCCGTGCAATTGAGTTTCATAGAATACGAGGTTATTTGTTTAATTGCACATACAACTGCAGATTCTGCACGTCTCTGAACAGGTGAGGTAGTATTGAGAAACGCAAATCCAGCAAAAATATAATAGAATGTCCAAGAAGATTTCATCCCGAAGATTATGATGTGAGACACGTTTTTTAGGCCTTAGGCCTCAATATTTCTGGTTTTAAGGCCCTAGAATGCTTCGTTTAGGAGTTATTTAACTCTACAGATTTAATAATGCTGCCCGAGTTGCTGGTTGCATTTGAAATGAATATTTAGATGCATTTTTTGCAACAAATATTTAAAGTCAGATTGCAATTTGCCACGTCTCCATGAAATTCTCTTCCTTTACAGACCTCATTTATAATGATTGGTTGCATGTGAGAGCCGCAAAACTTATCTATACTACTGAAGTAATATAGGAAACGATTGGAACGTATTGTGTGAGCTTTTGCCACCGTTTGGGCCCACTGTGCAGCTAAGAGCGAGGGCGTACCGCCTTGGGCCAGCAAGGCGTACAAGTCCCTCCCGCCCCTGCGTTTACCGATCGGTCGCCCGTGCAATCGGCTGCTTCCGGCGGCGGCCGTAGCCGCGCACGGTATGCAAATGGCCGGCTAATTTGGGCGGCCATTGCGGCCGGACCGGCGCGGCGTCCGCGCGAGGTCGCCTAAGCAAACAGTCATTCCACACTGTCGCCGCCTCGCGAGATACGGCGCGGGACGCGCAGGTGTCGGCAGATGCCTTAGCCAACGGGGACGCATTATTCGAGTGTTGACGCAGGTGGCGGGTGGGAAAATTAGAATGGTTCATCCTCGTGGATGTTTGTGGATTCTAATGTGTGCTGATGGGCTTTTATTTTTGTTTACGTTCTTGATTTGATAGTTTTATCAATAAATGCACTAAAGCGAAGAATTAACATCAGTTAACGCTTTTCTCGTAGATACGGTAGAAAAATGTGTAATTTATTTCTAAGGACTGATGCCGTTGAATGTATTACTTTCCAAATCTTATTTTTTATTTAACCGCTTCTGACGTCTCTGTTGCTTTTCCGAGCAGAGAGGTCGCTTGTAGTTAATAAACTCTACCTGCCTTGTTGCAGGGAGCTCAGGTGTTTCGTCTGGCTCCGTCCGTTTGGTAGGCTTTCAGCTCTACTATTACTAAGACACCATGATGATTCATTTCCAGAATCTTCCCAGTGTTTGAGATTGTTCGTGGTTCTTATCTTTCTCCATTGGAATGTGCTTGGTTGTCCACGTCTAAGTATTCTTCATACCTACTACTTCTGTTACTCGACAGTAATGTCTGGAATGTTACAATCCAACTGATCATCAGTCTAGGTCTTGAAAACAAGAGTATTTCCGTGTGAGAGATATGAGTAGACTGCTTCTCCTACATATGGTTTACCTTAATCAGTTGCATGTATCCCGTTCTTTTTGCATTATTATCATTATTATTATCATTATTATTATTATTATTATTATTATTATTATTATTATTATTATTATTATTACAATTCCTCATCGTTATGAGGGTCAACAGTCCCCGTGTATTTCCCTCTCAACGGCCTCCCCTCGGCCCTTTTCGCAATATCTAAACGAACATCTTCCGCTTCCGCAGCAGGGAATGGCTGTGCAACAGCGCGGGCGAATAATTTTAATGTGCTCTTCGCTTAATGGTCCCCGAACTTGTTCTTACTAATTCAGTTACTTCCCCCTGCATCTCAGCAAGTGGATGCAGTTTAGTGATGTATACTGCGTTCTCGAAGCTTTTCAAGTTCTTTACTACTTTCGGAAATTTCGTAAAATGTTCGTCGGGTGTTTGGCCTCACGTTGGCAATATTAAAACGTCCCCATAAATTGTAGTGCGTGCTGTGGAGTTGGGTGTAGAGTTGACTTTGCAATATTTTATCCTAGCATGCAATTATTTTAATTAATGTGCCGTCAGCATATTTATTTTCTTCGCTTCTTTATACTTTTTCTTCTCTACTTTCATGTAAGGCACTATACACTTGAATAATCATATGTGCTTTTTCGACGTGATGTTCTCCAAGTTTATTAAACAAACTAAAATATTTTAGCTCTGTATAAAGGATACGTAGAATAATGAGTGTGGCTGTGTACGGTATTATTGTTTCTTATCTTTACCATGTAAATGAAATATCAGAGTATGAAAGGCAAATTATCAATATTTCAAAAATTTTGATCTAAATATTTTTTATTTTTATTTAGCATTAAACTAAAACTTATAAGACGATTCAAAACGATAATCTTTTGTTAATATATTTAGATATATTTTTGTGAAGTAGAATGTTTCGTAACCAAAATGGCACAAATTTCTATAATTGTATCAACTCAATTATGTTATTGAAATTAATTGTATTATTATTATTTTTACTAATGTCTGCCCTCATATTTATATTTGTATTTTAATACACAAGAATTGTTGTTGCAGTCAATGAATTTCGTTTGTTTGTTCTTCTTCCCAGAACTGAAATAAGCGCAGGATAAGGTTTCATTTTTTTATTTAAATAATATTCTTAATAAGAAAGAATTAAAGATACGAATTGGCGAGGCACGAAGGTTCTAAGACTTTCTGGAAACTATCAAAAGAGATGAAAAGATACTTTAGTGGAACTGTGTGTGCTGCGAGGAAGAAGACGAGCGTAATAAAGTGCCGGTATCCCAACGTCTTTGGTGTTGGAGTGTTGCGTGGGTCTGCAAGGTAGCAGACTGGAGGTGGAAATGCGCGTGGGCGCAGGTATGAGGGGGCACGTAGCGGGACCGGGGGAAAGTGCAGGGCGGAGTCCCCAGCGGTGCCAGAGCGCCATGGAGAGGCCGCTTGCAGACGGACAGCCCAGAGGAAGAAGCGCGGAGGCCCCATCCGTTTAATTAAGGCTTCGTCTTTTGGTGCGCTGCTGGGCTCTCACTGCCCATCTCACTCCTCACTGTCCGCACCGCCCTTCACTGACCGCTGCCCCCCCCCCGTCTGTGCCCACCTCGCTCCATTGCCCGCCACTCCCCTTAGCGCCCCAACCCCATCCCATCCCATCCCTCACCGCCAGCCTTGTCACATCCCTTAGCACCCGCCTCCCTTCTCACTTCCCGCCCCACCCCTCTCCTCCTCACGCTGCATTTCACGCTCCCTCCTCTTCCCTATCTGCCCAACTCTCCCTGCCTCTTCCCATCGTATCTCTCCCCTCCCTTCTCTCCCCTTCCCTGCCTGCACCGCCCCATTCTGCCTCTCTCCGCTCTATCCCTTGCCCCACAAAGCCACACCCCTCCACGTCCCAACATGTCCTCCCCCTCCCCCCCGCAAAGCACAATTTGCACAACCGTCTTTCACGCATGGTCTCGCTCCGCCCCAACAAACCCCACTCTGTTTCTGGAAGGCAAGACAGCCTCATCTCACCCCCATCGTGACCTCTTGCTTGTTCCTTTCCACCTTTTCGGCCCTCTCCCCTCGAGCCCAACCCAACCCCGCCAAATGTCATTTTATCCACCCGGCATCGCCCTGTCTCGTCCTGAATCGGCCCCCCACTGCTTCCCTTGCCTACGTTCAGCTCTATTATGAAATACTTCGTTGCCTTATTTTGACTCCGCTCCGCTTCTTTCTCCCACTCCACTCGTCAGGTCCCATCCCCTCCGCTCCGCCCTGACTCACCTTCCCGCAACCTTCCCTCTGTTCCCACCCCAACCCTTCCCGTCCCCTTTCCGCACCTCGCCTCTGACCTCTCCTCGTCTCATTTTCCTCCCCCCTCTCCCTGCCCGCCGCTTTCTATCCTCTTCCCCCTTCCTGCTCCCGCGCTTCTCGGGCTGTCGCAACGACTGCTTCCTCCCCCACCCCCACCCCCTTGAGCTGGGCGAAAAGACCCGGCCATATTCAGAGGCGGATGATTAATAGCGGACTCGAGTGCATGCTCCGAGATGGATCTCATTGAGAATATTGCGAATCCCGTCGGGCGTCTGGTTGTTACATAGAATTATCCTGAGATCTTGCACTGTACTAATCCGTTGATTAATTTTTTAATCCTTCGGATGGGCATTTTTTTAAACAATATTTCTTTTTTCACGATTTCTTAATATCCCTCTTGTGTCTGGAGTGCGATTAAAAGGAAACCTCTAACTTTCGAGTCATTTAATATGAAATATTATTCTTCCCTTTCTGCTTCGTCGCTACATATTTTTCATTAAGGTTAAACTCAGAAGACTCAGTGCTTATTAAACGATATTTTTCGATACGAGTTATAAATGTGCGTCTGGTTCGAAAAAAACAAGGCGACTTCTAAATAATGAGGAAAAAAAATTACTATGAAAAACTGTGTCATATTAAAAATGATAGATAATTGGTTATGGTTATGAAGAAACTTTCACGAATTTTCATAAATTATTAACCATCTCGATCTAAAAGAAGTCCTTGAGCGAATTTGAAATCGCCTGTTTCGTTGGCTGAGTGATGCCTCCTTACGCCAGAAAGTGAAAGGAACGTAGCGGAATTTGCATGATGGTCTGAGTCTCGCCACGGAAAAAAAGGAATAATTGAATTGAATTGAATTGAATTAAAAGGATTATTTCCTCTAAAAATCCTATGACTTCGACACTACGCTATTTGCACAGAAGAATACTCATTTTGTAATGTTACATTTTAAAATTTTTATTATTTTATTTCCCTTTTTTCTAAAAAAGCGTGTGAGTTTTGTCACAGTGTTTATCACCACACGCGTATTCCGCTTGGTAGAGTTAATAATTAGGTGAAATCCCGCAATGGGAGGGAAACGGGACCGCGAAAATGTCGCAGATGGCATTGGATGATACTACTTGCAGTTTGAACGTCATATGTAATTGCTCCGAGGCTCATAATTTAGACCGTGAATATGCCGTATAAACTAAAATGTCGAGAGTGAATCGGTTATCAATTGCAGTAAATTAGGTACTAAACGCCAGCATTGCGTTCATAGTCGAATTCACATTAAAGTCGCGGCGATGGAATTTCGGTGTGTAAATAGGAAAACCGATATTTGCTGAGACAAGAGGTTGAGTCACTAGGATCTGAGAGGGACGTTCGATGGGAATGTCGTAATGTTTGCGATGCCTGAAACATTGTTTCATACTTTATACTTGTTTGTATACTTGTCTTGTCTAAAAACATTCCAGAAATATTTATTGTATTTTTTTAGTAATGAATACACGATTTATTTCGTGTATGAATGTAAGGCTATTAACACACGAAAGGAAAATAATTTGTAATTATAAGTTTACATTACTAATCATTTTTAAGTGTATCATATTAGCAGCGCTAGTTTTAAATATGGAATGCCCCATTAGCTGGACATTTTGTTGACGTGTACTGTGTTTGCGCCAAATCTGTCATTGACATTTTGATAGAAGGCCATTAACCTTTGTAAATGCATTAAACATGTCGAGCTCAGTTATCTCCCCAACTGTAATCTACTGAATGAAATTGATCCTGTATAGCGGCTGTGGAGAGTAAACTGTGTTGGCGAAATGCAGACACGATTCGCGAAAGCGACAGCGTGCATATTCTTCTCAGTCTTTACCGATGTGAATTGACAAAATGAAGATTTTTTAATACGTTCATCGATTTACAAGAATTATAAGGTAATCGAAAGACTCTCAAAGCAGTTTGTATGAACAAAATTATTCAATAATATTAATAATCCATTTCTATTCCATTTTGTTTTAAGAAGTTTCCCTCTGTAAAACTTGCCTACAAAGCGCGGGTACGTTACTTAAGCTTTGTAGTGGCTAAGGGAGCAATCCAATACAAGTTGATAAACCCTTTAGAAGTGGACGTAACCGTCCTTAAAGAATAGTATCCGATCCGGAAAAATCAGTTAAGGAAGTTATTTGGAGTTAAAACTCTTTAAATTAAGATTATTGGATTGCTGTGGAGGAAAGGTTTCCTAATCTGTATTGGATTGCCAGTAAATGGAGCAGATTGTTGCAATTCGTCGAACTCTTTCCCCGCTCTGTAAATGTAATTTCTAAAGAAACAAAGTGCACGTTAATAAATATATTTTTAGAATCGTAGATCATATATTGTTATTCAAAAGCATGGAGAATGCGTGACAAGTATTGACTTTTTTTATTCACATACTGGATTTCTACATCGACGCAATAAATGATTACGTATTACATCTTTTTAGTACAAGTGATTTGGAATTGTATATAAATCATTTTGTAAATGTACTGACACAAGTGAGCTTCTAAAAATAATGTGAAATCTACATTTGGCTTTGCATGTTATCTTTTGTTTGATATCCGTCACACACGGAAAATGTCAAAATCGATGTTGTTCATTAAAACGGACGTAAACAACCTACCTTGTAATTCATCGGAAATTAATGGTATTGGCGGAATATCTGTAACTTCTGGCAATTTAAATGTGCGACGGATAAAAATGTGTTACAAAATTACAAAAGTATCGTCTGCAGAGAAAAATAGAACCTCTTTTCGCAATGGCAGTATTTTTTTCCCTCTGTGCGGAACCAACGCCTGATTACCACGTGATAACTGTGGGAGCGTACTTTTTGACGAATTCGCTCTGCTGGGCGCGCGCAGAAGCTACAAATCGCTGTAATGCTTTTTGCTGTGCGGTGGCGCGAGGGAGGACGTACAGTGTGCTGGGTCTCTCCCGGACGTCCACCCGTTCGCCCGTTCCCCTGCATCAGCCATGCCATCCCACCGAGTCACCCACAAGCCTTTTCCACTCCACTCCCTCCGACCCACCCTAATCATGCAATTGCACCTTGAATAACTCTACGTACGTCACTCCCCCCACGGTACACCACCCCACGTCATACACCCCATCCATCCCACGCCATGTCACTCGCCTTGCGTCATCCCTCTCAACTTACGCCATCCCACACACCTTACGCCATCTCACACACCTTAGGTCTCCCATACACCTTACGCTACCCCACACACCTTACGCCACCCCTCACTCCTTTCGCCATCCCACACACCGTACCCCATTCCGCACGCCTTACGCCGCCCCATACACCTTACATCATCCCACACACCGTACGTCATCCCACACACCATACGACTTTCCACACACCGTACACCACCCCACACACCTTACGCCATCCCACACACCTTACGCCATCCCACACACCTTACGCCATCCCACACACCTTACGCCATCCTATCCACCTCAAGTCATCACACCCACCTCCCCCACCTCACACCACCGCGGCCCATATTGCCCCACTCCATGTCACTTGACTTCGTGCCATCCTGCGTTGACTGCCCTCAAGTCACTCCAACCTTTGTCAACCACACCACGCCACCGCACGTTATTGCGCCCCGCCCTAAGCCACCCCCTAAATATATCACTGCACCCATTGCCACCTTACGCACGTAACCCTCTGCATCCCCATCCAGACTCACCTCACATTACCTTTTCCCATTTATTTTACACCAAAGCATACCACCCCTCGTGTAGGCGCTGTGCCGGCAGACCTCTCAATCTTCGTTTTCTATTCATGTTGGTCACGCATTGGACCCCCTGCCTTCCTTCTATTTACTGCATGACACCCTTCTTCCTCATCTGACAGAATCTCTAGGCTGGTTTAGCCTCCACAGAACTCAGTATTTAGTTTTCACTTCAACACTCATACCTCTCCTACTTCAACATCGAGATTGCTGGTTCTCTTACTTGATGCCCTGCCCTCAACTCATCGTTTGCCTGTTTACCGCCTATTCTCTTTCATCTCTTGCCCTTATTCTCCTTCCCGCCGCATGTATACACCCCATCACACACCGCACATCACAGGCACTCCTCCAGAACACCCGCATTGTAGTTAACCCCGCCACTGACTTTCCACTTCTCAACCGTCCATTCTCGTTGCTCTAATTCCTCCTCACTTTCTCTTGCTCTGCTTCCTCCACGCTCCTTCTTCCCCGCCCCCTCGCCACATGCCTCGCCGCGCCGACACGCGCCATGCGAAGCGTGCTGCCCTCGCGCAAAACCGCTGACAAGGGCCCCCGCGGCGCTTTTCGTCGAACACGAGCGCGGCGCATGTACCCATTTCATACGCGCGGAAGTCAGTCGGCCGGCGGTGCGGTCCGTCGACTGCCCGCAGTCGCCGCTGCGACAGCGCCCTGCCTGACCCGCGACTGTGCTGCCCTCCAAACGCCGCGGTCATTGCTTTACAGTTGGGAAATTGCTATTGTGATTGCTCATACCTGGCCATCACGCCTGTAATTGAACTACAATCTAGAAAGATACAGTTTGTTTTAAAAAAATAAGGAAAACTGCTAGTTTTATACGAAATCATTTATAAAAAAGAAAATATTTTCAATAAAAGACGGCAATGCGGTATCATATTCGTTTTTTTTGTTTTACTTGGTGCTTTAATTGTATAAAACTAATGAAAACTAAACTATAATTGTTTAGTTTTACTGTATTCCTTCTCTCGTTGCATGGTCTATTGTATGATCTATTTCATCCACAGAGACACATCTCAAACAGAACAAATGGGAACACGTTTTCATGTTGATATTCAAAATAAATTTTCAATATTCTGTTTTTGCAGTATCTCTAATTGTGCTCAAACAACACTGAACTAGGGCATAAAATGAATGTGACATACGTTTTTTTTACAAAATGAATTAATGTTCGTTAAATTACGAAACCATAATCAGGCATTACTCTGTTGCTTCTTTTTCATCTTGAAACTCCTGGTTAGAATTTCCATCTTATGCTAATGTCTTGTGACAGGGTAACACATCAGACAATCGGAAACAACTGTAAACTACTGTCCATATTATCAAATTTGTTAATATAAGGGGAAAAGAACCACATCACAAGAATGAGCGTTGATAGGCTCGTGATGATTGCTCGGGATATGACATTAAAAAAGAGAAACCCTGGAATGCCGTAGAAATAGAGAGAAGATATGCAGTCAAAATCTATTGAAACTCTGGGATGAAACGAGGAGAATAACAGGTGTACAACTTACATAAAAGACGAAGAAGAATATACTGATATTACAGAGCATGTTCATCCACTGTGCCACGATAAAAGTAAACCGGTAGATTTGGAATTTTGGGTGTCAGGATCTTCGGTGTCCGCTAACACGTTTCTGAAAAACGCGCCCCCTTCCGAAGCGACTGCGCCCCCGCGCTCGGGCAGCGAAGAGGGCGCTGATAATCGCATCGCTCAGCCCCGCTGTGACGCACCGACAGGCGGAGCGCGGCCCTCGCGGCATTGAGTGCGCCTGGGCCGTGGGGGTGCGCGCCCGACGCCATTCGCAGGCGTTTATCAACGTCACTTCCGGTGCGATAACAGAGCTCCACCGGCTCTGCCACAGCCGCCGCCGCCAACACTGCCGCTGCCGCGACCGCCGCAACCGCTAACACCACTATCGCAATCACGTATGCCAACGTGAACGTCGACGCCAACCCTCGCGCCCACGCTCACGGCAACGGCAACGTTAACACTCACCCACGCCTGCGTGATAGCTTACACCCACGCGAACATTAACGCTTATATTCAAGCCGACGTTAACCCTTACAACTTACTCAATGCCTACATGAACCATCTTACGTCAATGCTTACACTCTCGCCACCGCCCAGGTCAATTTTCTTGCACTCAATCCAATGACCACACATCCCCCACGCCAACATCAACGCTGACACCTATGTCAACGCCTATATCACCGTCAGCGCTTGCACTCATCCCAACAGCAACGTTTTTATTCAAGAGTATTTAATTGCTTTCTGGTCAATGCGCATGCGAACACCAACGTCATCAACGTCACTTACTGTGTGATGTCAGAGTTCCACCCCCTTTGCCACAGCCGCCGCGTTTGCCTCAACCGCTAACACCACTATGGCAACCGCGTGTGCCAACGTGAACGTCGACCCCAACTCTTACGTTCATACCAATGGTATCATTAACATTCACACCCATGCCAACGCACACGCCTGCATTATGTCTTATATCCTCTCCGACATCAACGCTTATTCAAGCCAACGTTAACGCTTGCACCCTACTCATTGCCCACGCCAACATCAACGCTGACACTCACCCCAACATCAATGCTATACATTCACACCAATACCCTGATCAACATTGCGCTCAAGCAATGCCCCAACATTAACGCTTGCGCTCATCTAAAATCCACGCCAGCGTTCATGTCAGCGTCAGTGCTTATCCTGACGCCAACGTCAGTGCTTGAACTCGCGTCAATACCCAAACCAACGCCCAGGTCAACGTTAACGCTTTCACTAGTCCAACGCCCTCGTAAATAATCGCACCAACATCAACGCTGAAACCCACGCCAACGTCCACGTCATCGTCACTTACTCTTACTCTTACACTTACGCCAATATCTACACCAACGACAGTTGAAGCACTTACACTCACGCCAACGCTCACTCTGCCGCTCACTACGGCGCTCGCTACTCCTGCACCCGCCATTACCTAAGACAACGATTACGTTTACCCAAGCCTGTGCCAAATTGTACTTGTCTGCATTATGTTCCAAAAGGCGTAGATAGTCTCCGATGTGTGGGGAAACTGACGTTATTCTGAGGAAGTGAAAAGCATGGAATATAACATCGTACGTCTCGGTGAGGTACAATCAAATTTGGGAACAGGAGTTGTCGGTGTTTCGTAACCAGGCACGTAAAAAAAGATATCGTGTAATTTCAACAGAGGGCGATTTTTAATTTTTATTGGGTTACTGTAAAATATCTTTTGGGGTGATATAAAACTATATTATTATTATTATTATTATTATTATTATTATTATTATTACTATTACTCGTTCTGACATCAAATCACTGTTATTTTACAACTTCCAGATTTAATTTAAAAATACTCAGTATTTCGTTCATTGTAAAGGGAAATTACCTTTTTCCTGATCTTTGTTTAATATGGTAAGTTCAGTGCGTGGTAAAAATTCTGTACTAGGTTATTGAGTTATTCCCAATAGTTTGAAGTAGTTTGTGAAACGAACTTGGGAAATAAGATTTGAAAAGTACGTGACGTAAGTAAAGGTGCATAAACAAATAAACGTGGAGAACTTTGCAAAAACTAACAGAAACAAACTAGTCCTCAAACACGAGAGACGATAAAGATTTATATGATAGACAATCACAAAAAATATGAACGAATCGAACAGCCAGCCACCGACGGCGTGAACGAGTGAAGGCTGGAAATCGCGCCGGTGTGGTGGGCGGGCGATAGCAGCGCGGCGCCCGGAAGGTCCCCGAGGCTTCGGGAGGGTGAGGTCGAGGGCGGGGCTGCGAGAGGGCCACCCCCGCGCGGACCCCAGCTGGCCACCGCCGGCTCTAAATCACAACCACCGGCGGCCGCGAGGCCCCGCGAATCCTCCCCGCTCGCCGCTCCGGTCGCCCTCGCCGCCGCGGGCTGTCGAGCCCTGTCGACCGGGACCTGTGATGCATGGCCGTCCGCCCGCCCGCCCGCCCGCCCGCCCGCCCGCCCGCCCGCCCGCCCGCCCGCCCGCCCCACCTCGCACGGTCCGCGCCGCTCCGGCCCTCTCCGCCTCCCTCTTCAAGCATCCCTATTCCCCGTACGGACCCTGCTGGTCCTTCTTCATACCACCTCTTTCCTTCTTCCTCTCTCTTCTGTCTACCCTTTTCTACATTCCTGTTAATCATTTCGTCCTCTCCTTCCTCTCGTGTCCCACTTCCCTTCTTGCACAGATTCATTTACTTTTCTACTTCACTTCTTCTCTTTCTTTATTCCTTCGCTTCTCAGTCACCTTTTGCTTTCTTCCATTCGTCCCTCTTTCCTTCCTTTCTTCCCGTCTTGTTTATTCGCTCCCATTTTACCTCTCTTATTATTTCCTATTGCGCATTTATCTCCGCCACCGCTTCGTTTGTATTGCCTCTCGCTTGTCGCCTCGCCTCTCCGACGACGTCTTGTCATCGCCATTCTTCTCGCGTCGCCGCCAACCCCGGCAGTCCCCTTGAAAAACCGCGTCGCGGGAACGCAAACCTTTGGACCGGCATCGCCCACGTCACAAGTGTCCAGCTCCAGGCAGGGTATTTATTGTTTTCCGCCACGCAGTGCGACTGCCTAGCGGGGTGTACGACGTACGGCTCTTTAGAGGGTTATTTGTTTTGCAGGCTTTTACACGGGGTGCAGGTCACATTGGTCTACCGTAACGCGAGTGCTCGCAAACTATTCTAATTCAAATGGTCGCACGGTGAAGTATTCATCCATCAATAGTGAGGGAAATGTTTCGTAAGTACACACGAAATGTGAGGATACACTTAGAATAATGTTTTGGTGTTTTATAAAAGGCTATTTATGAACAAAGCCAGATAATGAATTTTCATTATCTTTATTTCTCTTTTCAGTTGCTTATTCTCTTAAGGTCATGAGTGGAAAAATGACTAATGAAAATCTCGTAACTTTCAAAATTGCTTTAATGTAAATTTTGTTTAGTTCAAAGTAAATTGGAGATCGTAATTCCTTTGAAATGCTAGACAGACTTTCGTTAATTTTTCAAACCAGAAATTCAGTATTAAATGAAGACTCGTTAATAAATCTTAGACAGGCGTAAAGTGACATCAAGGGCTGAAGGATTTCTTATGCACGTTACCAAGTGAAGATTGTAGAGTGTGGCGATGCTAGACAACGTTCGATGACGAGGTCGACGACGTTCTCGAAAAAAGGATCTTATTACCTTCTCAATAAAACGAAAGACGGTCGAACGCATAAAACTCCATTTTATTCCGAAAACTCGTATATTTTATGGGTCGTTTAAACAAAGAAAATATACCCTTTCGTCTTATGGGAAGGCATATTGAGTCGATTGCGCTGATAGCGTACTTCAAGACAATTCAAAAAGCGTAGAGCGAATATGAAAACCTCTCTCGATTTTGCTGTGCTACAAATTTTAAAACTGTTATAAAACGATCAAAAATCTTATTTTATGTGTAGTACTTATATGTGTAAAAAATATAATGCATTTCTTTCAATAATAAACTTTCAATAATTTCCATTCGAAAACAAATAAAACACCAGGAACTACGAATACCAGAAGTCGAATGGTAATACACCTGTACTAAATGTCTACTGCGAGTGTAAAATTTCGACGCTTCATTATCCATACACCTACATTGAAACCCCCCTTTGTTGTGGATTTTTGGAAATATGTGCCGTAATTGGAGGCGGGCAATAAGAGAGTGATTACGCTAGCTACCCATCGAACGCAGTGACAGGTCCACAGATTAATGAATACATCCGGCCGTATCGTGAATCTACAAGCTGCTGTGTGGCGCTGCCGCGCGCCCTGCCGGCTGATTAGCTCGTAATTACCCACCTCCAGCCCCGCCCCCTCTCCATTCTCTGTCTCCCTCGGCGGCTGATTAGCGACGGCGCAGCGCCCGAGGTGCCCCGTCGCGTCGTGCGGCCTCGAGCCCGCTCGCGTCGGACCGCGTCGCGCGCGTCGGAGTCCGTCGCGCATCGACCCACAACATAGCGCAATGTCGGATCACGTCGGGCAACGCCCGACTACGTCGTCCAACGTCGAACTGCATCGTGCAACATCCGACTACGTCGTGTGACGTCGGATCAAGGACGACCACGGCATGCATCGTGCAACGTCGGACCACGACAGGCAACGTCCGACTACGTCGTGCAACGTCGAACTGCATCGTGCAACATCCGACTACGTCGTGTGACGTCGGACCAAGGACGACCACGGCATGCATCGTGCAACGTCGGACCACGACAGGCAACGTCCGACTACGTCGTGCAACGTCGAACTGCATCGTGCAACATCCGACTACGTCGTGTGACGTCGGATCAAGGACGACCACGGCATGCATCGTGCAACGTCGGACCACGACAGGCAACGTCCGACTCCGTCGTGCAACGTCGAACTACATCGAGCAACATCCGACTACGTCGTGTGACGTCGGACCAAGGACGACCACGGCATGCATCGTGCAACGTCGGACCACGACAGGCAACGTCCGACTACGTCGTGCAACGTCGAACTACATCGTGCTACATCCGACTACGTCGTGTAACGTCAGACCAAGGACGACCACGGCATGCATCGTGCAACGTCGGACCACGACAGACAGCTTTCGACAACGTCCGAGTAACGTCGGTTTTTTATTGATTGATTAGTGATTCTGGCCGCGTCAACTGCTAACATTAGTCCCGTAAGAGTAGTGCATATTTTTCGTCGAATGTTGGCGGTGATCTTCCCCCGCTGGATGATACCATGACCTATAGGCTAAAGGGGTTTTCTCTAATCAGGTATCTCCCACCAATGGGGCACCGCCCCAGCCTAGACAAGTTTAAAGCTCCCAACTCCCGACCCGTCTCCCGGCAAGTGCGGTAGTTCAGTGGGTGTGTTTGTAAGTAAGGGATGGTTATAGAACAAGGATGGGGAAGAAATGATTGTGTGCGGTCCGTGCTCGTTTGTTGTTTATTATCGCGCAATGCTCCGTCATTTGCGTGATAATGATCGGAGAAATCACCGCAAACAACCGATCAGAGCAGCTGGCCGCTAGAACTCTTCTTCAGACAGCGACTTAATTCGAACTAGCTATCTTGCTAGTGTCGAAAATCCTGCCACCGTCGGGGATCGAACCCTAGGACTTTGCAATAAGACACACTGTAGTGGCATCAGTTCATGCCCTGCAGTGCGTCTTACAATCGAACCACTTCTGCAACGTCCGACCACATCGGATAACGACCGATTTTGTACGTCGTCGTGCAACGTCTGATAACATTGGAAAATGTCGGAGTACGTCGTGGAACGATGGACCCGTAATTGCATGCAACGACCGACTGCGTCGTGCAACATCAGAACTTCTCGGGCAATCTCCGACTACGTTGGCCAAAATCCGACGTCACGCCATGCATCGTCGGATCGCATCATACAACGACTGACTACTTCTTGATGACTCACATAGTGCAACGTCTACGATGAATCACGTTGGGCAACGTCGACTACGTCATTCAACGTCTCACTATGTCGGGCGACGATTTTACCATGTAGCCAAATCGGGGCTTCGCCTTGACCATGAGACGCTAACGTGCAACCCGCAGTACTGCTGAGTATGGCGTTTTGCTCCGACTTTGTAAAGAAGGTGCTTGCGTTGAAAAACTATTATTGCCCGGAAATATTGATGTGTGACTCACTCGCTATTTTACCTTCCAATGGGTCGAATGTAATAAAGTGGTATGCATGAAATAATTTCAGTATACTACAAAATATTTTGTCATAAATCTTACAAAAATGATCTTGCATTTATGGAACAACGATTTATAATAAACAGACGTCGCTTAAATTCGTATTACGGATAGTCTCCTTCCCTTAGAAAAAATTATTGTTGAAAATTACATGACTTTATTTTCTATCAATGACCTACCAATAACCATAAGCAATTATGGACATTTTGTATAACGTGTGTAAAATACATTTGATCTAAAATTTATTCGATACTATTTTCGTATACGAATTCGTTTTCAATTTAGACGACTCTTTTTTATTGATATTTGATAGAACATTTTTGCTTTTTCATCAGGTGTGTGTACAGCGCGAAACGCCTGCCAGTTTCATGTTTGCAAACTTCTGCTCCGTGAAGCGAATATGTTTTTGAATAGTAGAAGAGTGCTGGCAGAAAAAAATCCCATTGTGAAGTGAATGACAATAGATTCAACGGGAAATGAAACAATGGAAAAGGAATATTCTGGAGGAGGGGGAAAACTTACAAACATGCCAAATAGAGAATTACAAGTAGATTCATTTAAAAATCATACATTGAAATTATCTCAATTTTCCCCCCTTTTCTTAACTTTTCTCATCTAACTCGAAAATTAAATTTAGGCCGTAATGTCACAACATTACCTAGTGTGATACCAAGTGTGATACCTAGTGTGTCAAATTCAAATTTTTCAAAGCTAAGTCTTTTCTAAAACTTCAAAAACAGAAAATATTTGAACACAAGCTGAGAGAAAATGATTGCGGTGTGTTGCTAAATACTTGTATTTCTAGTTCTTAAATACATAAACAATTTCCTTCAATTACGTAGCAGTTGATTCTGGGGTCCAGCGTTGATCACCCTCCCTGTTATTCTCTGGGTATCGGAATTGTATTGGTGGGCGACTGTTAAATTCCCTTCGACTAAATTCTTTGTTAGATTTTCCTAATTTATGTTTCGACAACAGGAAGGCGTACGCCAAGACCGAAACCTGTATCTTGGCCTTTTCTTGGGACAACGACTTTCGATTGCTGCTGTCGTGCAAGCAAATATCCGCGTCGGTGTGTTCACTAAGACAAGTGGGAATGTGGCGCTTCAATGCGTTTTCGTCGCTGGAGCACCGAAATGAATTCATTCCGTTCTGTGCTCGCGGGCGGGTGGAGCATTCATATGCTTGTGTGAGATTCGAAACTCTACAGACTGGCTGTCCTAAAACCGAGAGAGAATAGTACGTGCTCCCGTATGTGTGTATTCTCTTTTCAAAAAAAGGTACATATGAATGTCTCGTGCCAGCTTAGTGCTTGAGCTTGAATCATGTTTTTTTCTTATAATACAAAAAAGAACATCAATTAGATTGGAATAAATAACATTCCATTTGTTGGTTGCCTGCTCTGTTTCAATTTCTCCAAACTTAATGCACACTTGGCAATGTGTGCATGTGAATAATATCCTTATCTACCGGGAGAGGAGACTCAGGGCATCAGCTGCTGTCACTGCAGTGCCTCTGCAGGTCCTACGTTCGAGTCCAGACGGTGACAGGATTTTTGACTCTCACTAGATAGCTAGGTCAAGTTTAGTCGCTGTATGGAGGATAATTCTAGTGACTGGCTGCTCTAACCGTGGTTTCTCCGATCAATACCAGGTGAATGCCGGAGCAGTACCCTAACAAACGAACCACGATCCGTGCGCCAACTTAGTTTCCCTTTCCTTGTCCTATCCTCACCCCTTACTTGCACGCACTAACCCATACCTCCACTACACTACCCCACAAATCGAGAGACGGCCGGGAGCAAGCACGTGTGGCGGCTGTGGCGGTTTCCTGCTGGTAGGAGATACCTGGTTATGGAAACCCCGTTTGCCGATGATAGGTTGGTGTCAGCTCTCGCCATCCAGCGAGGGAAGATCGCCACCTCCTCCCGAGGAAAACATGAATTACTCTTACAGGAGTAATGAACTAAGCAGTCGACATGCACGGAATCACTAATCAATGGATAAAAAATATCCTTATCAAATAACCTGCGTCGTCCGTCAGTCCCAGTTAGACGACTTTCAGTCCCCCAATTGAGATAAATGAAGTTTTAATCGTTGAGACCCATCACCTGGTGGTAACTGATCATTTCTTTTTGATTCATCTAAAACATTCTAAGAAAAACTCTAAAATACTTTTTATTTTGTTTTTTTAAGGATCTAAAACACTTTTTGGGCGAATTATGGCATCTCCACATGTGATCAATAGCTCAGTCAACCCTCTCGACAAGATAAATCGGTTGCTCAGTCTTTTTAGCCGGTTCCCTCTAGGATATTCCGGAAGAATTGTGTAAAACCACTTTCATTTAATGTTTTCAATGTACCTACGATACGTTGTTGAAACGCAGTATATTCTCTCCTGTATTAAAATGATTCATTATGTGTTTCTTCAGATTGACGATAATTAGTAGTTAGGAAATGAGGAGAGAGAGAAAAAAAGGATTTTAATTAACACTTTTTCGTGTAACATTTTATTCCCGAAAATGGACAAACCGGACAATAGTAATATGTTCAACATTTATTTTTATTATGATTTCGCAAATCATCACAAAAGTTTTAATTTATGTGTAGTATTATAATTGCTTTAAAATAACCATGAAAAACGCGTCTAATTCTGAGGAATCAATGAAGCACCTGTAGCAAGAGCGTCGACATGAATAACATGGACAGCTACGATACCTACTGCTCTAAAATGGATCAGAGGTCGAATCTTGCGTTAAGTATAAATGTTTTTACTCTCGCATAATAATATAGGCGAAGGTACACCACCACGATATTGTGATAAGCCAAGAACCCTGGGTTTAGTTAAACGATAAAGTCAGCATTCAGCTTTGAAATAATGGCATTGTTTTGAAATTCGAAAGTCAAAGAATACGCGTTGTCAGGACAACCGATAAAGGAATAAATGTCTGTTGTGGCGAATTTTTATTCGTCTTGATTCATGAAAATAAGTACAAGTTCTATAATGAAGGAAGGGGAGTAGACACGAATAATTTTTTGTCAAGATTACAAGCAAGATACTATTCCACCAGGTGCTTTTAAAAGTGAATGAGTAAAACCCGAGAATACCTAATTTAGGGAAGAAGTGGAATGAGGGTATTTATTCACGTCCCTTTTCCGCAGCTTTCATAGAATGAATGATATCGTCTGAAGAGTTATGTGCCAGGAGTGGGTCGATTAGAATATAGTAGAGAGTGGATTTTATGGTACTTTAAAGACGTACAGAATACGCAAATATTGTTACATATAATGAGCTTTAGGTAAATCCGGAGTTTAGGGTGGCACGGTTCCTTTGATTCACTGATTCGGTTTACTAGAAGAGAATCGACTCCATGAACTGAATCCTTGTTTATATGTAGTAGTCGCGTGTAGTTAAGTTCATGATGTTACAGCAATAAATATAATTATTTAAAATAAAGGTAGATCGGGAGAACAGCTCTTGAAAGTCCCCTGTACGTATAAATCTCCGTAGCAACGTACTCATTAAGTGAACTGATTATTCGTATTTTTCACGCTACAAATTTAATTTTATAACCTACACAATTCTTTAACCAACGCATTTTTTCACCAAGTGGTCCGCGACGTGCTACCGCACGTCGCTACCCGACGGATCCAACGTGCTACGTTCGCGAGGGCCTTCCGGCCCTCGCTCTCGAGACGTGGTTCGCGCCTCCGCTGTCGCTACGCCGCTCACGCTGTATTATATACCTCCCTCACTTCTAAGAGAATTTATTTTAATGGGAACACTCACTTTTAAGAAAATTAATACTTTCTATCTCAGTAGACACACAAACCTATTTGAAGAAGACTTGAAATGCGAAAATACACCCAATTCCACGCCAACAAATTATCAGGTGACTTCTTCTCATTTAACATTGAACATAAATAATTCAGTTGTTATAGTGAACCGCGCAACTATAAACATAGGAATCGCGAGAAATAATGAATCATAAAAGGAACCAAAGGAACCGTGCCACCCTAAACTCGGGATCAACCGGGCTTTACTTTTGTGTTAAAAGCTCACAACTTAAAACTTACTTAAACAATGAAAATGAAATGAAGAGGAGGAAGCATGATTACGTCTGGGATTGCATGCAAGATTTCATCCTGGCTCATCTGATTGAGTGAAACACCGGAAATCCCCAATGAGGAAACCCACCAGAAATGCTGCAGAAAGTAGGGCAACGTGGGGAGGAATGGAGTTGCAGGCAATTTCCTCCTAGTCGGTCGGCCGGCCGGCCGTCGCGCGCAATGCAGGAAAGAGCGACAGTATGACACACGGTGTGGCCAAGTGCTACAAATGTGGACAAAGCCTAAAATTGTGCTTGGTGGGTGGATGACCGATGTTAATTTTAGTACACCCGTTGTCGAAGGTTATAGCCTAATCGGATGTATCGGAGCCGTATCGGATGTCCTCTGAGGCGTCGTCAAGATGGCAATCGCGGCGGTGCACTCGAAATGATAAGAAGAAAAGAAGAGACATTGCGTATTTACGGTGAAGAGTTGTGGAATTATTTCTGCTGAAAGTTTCAATAATGACCTCCCCTCGTGAAGATTAGAATACATTTTGTATTAATGTAATTTAGATGTATTATATCAAATATCAGCACGGCGACTTCCTAATCTATGCTACAGGACAGAGAGTGGCACTTATAAATGAGACATCAAAAGACCAATGAGAGCAAAAGCTTTTTGAGCATAAATTGTGTTAATGGCCGAATCATGTTGTTAAAGTAGGTAACCAAAAATGCGGCCACAGATAATTGGTAAAATCTTAAAATGTGAAAATATAAAATTGAAGTACGGAAAAATCTATCCCGAATA
Source organism: Teleogryllus occipitalis (assembly GCA_011170035.1). NCBI lineage: Eukaryota > Metazoa > Arthropoda > Insecta > Orthoptera > Gryllidae > Teleogryllus > Teleogryllus occipitalis. The sequence continues at coordinate 750,032 of BLKR01000099.1, read as the reverse complement.
AATAACTACCTGTACATGAGAAACTTCATTTTCTCAAAGCTTGAAATCTATTACTTCTCTCCTTTAGCCTCTGAATGACTCCATTGAAACTATTCATTGAATAATTGATTATTTCATGTTTCCGGGCGCCGACCTACACATCGGCTGGAGGGGTTTCCCCCGCCAGATATATCCCACCAAGGGGGGACCGCCCCAGCCAGGACAAGGTCTAAGCTCACGACCGGTCTTCCGGCAAGTGTGGTAGTGTAGTGCGTTTAAGTGTGTGTGTGTGTGTGTGTAAAAAGAGAGAAAATGACAAGGAAGAAGAGGAAGGACAAATCGCGCGAGGTCCGTGGTCCGTTTGTGAGGGCACTACTCCGGCATTTGCCTGGTGTTGATCGGAAAACTACCGATCGTGTAGCCGACCACTAGAATTCTCTCCTCCACACAGCGGCTGAATTCGACATAGCTGTCAAGCTAGTGTCGAAAATCTTGCTACCGTCGGGACTCGAACCCTAGGATCCCCTGGTCAGAGGCACTGCAATGACTTCAGTTGATGCCCTGAACCACGACAGCCGGGGCATTATTTGAAGTTGTGGCCACGTTTTCGTCGTTTGGACACAATGTAACAGCAGCGCCGCGTGTTCCGGATTGGCTCATCTCCACCGGCCGAAGCGCGACTATTGCCATTCCACCCCCCTCATTCGTATTCATTGGAATTTGATTATAATTTGCGCGCCCGCGCGGTTTCACGCGTTTAGAGTTACATGGCGCCCCACATGTCGAGGTGCCTTGCGGACGGTTGGGCTGGTCGCGTGGCTCACAAAAGCATGTTCCGCGATTGCTAATGTTTTTCGAATTTCTAGGTCAAAATGTTACACGAAGTCTCCATACAAAAAGAAATTCTATTCGCTTATCCCTTATTTTACGTTGCCTGGATTTGGCCTGAAATTAAATTTTAGTGAGTGTATTGGTGTAAATTTGCGTTATTGCAGAATAGACAACAAAATAATTATATTTCCCCCTTTAAAGAATATTCCGGAAATATTTTTGTAATCTTGTAGTCAGTCTATGCTAATAGCGTACAATGGCTTGTCAGTTGTTTTTTAACAAAAGTCCTTGTTTTATGAAAAGGGATCACCTGCTTAATTTTATTTATAGATTTCTTTTCTTCTATATTTATTATAAATTTCGGAATTCACATTTTTGAGATGACATCTTATTTGTCAGTTTTTGCTTCCACATTCACATGAAGTACAAATTACGATGTAACGAATAATATTTTAAGTGTAGTAATTAATTGCATGAACAAAAATGAAATGAATGAATGTAACAAAGAATGAGGACAACAATACATTCGCAAAGCTTGTTCATGATGAGCTGATTTTCCTAATTCTTTGAAAATGCGTTTAATACTTTTCTTCAAAAAATCGTAGGTACATATAGTAGACAGTTGCAAAATGAGATAAAATTTTTTTGATACACTATATTTGATATGAAGGCTTCATTATCATTAAAATATTGGTGAGAATAAAGATATGTCAGGGTGGTTTTGGAACTAATATTTATACGGGAATCTTAATCCTCAGGTTTCCTGGAGATATATAAAATATTCTTCTTCTAAACAATAGTCATTTGCTGATTTATTCTATGATTTATATTATAAATCCTTTTATGAGGGTTGTACATGCTCTGTAATACCTGTACACCGAAACGAAACGATAACCTTCCCATGTGCTGTCGTCTCAAATTTGTCCTGATCCAGTGAAGGAGAGTGCAGATCATGAACCTGATGGAGCGTCGGCCTCCATTTTAACAGGCCACTCCATCGTCCTCCGCCGCAGACGACGAAAGCGCGTTCAGCGAGATGGGGGCGGGCGTGTCGCGCGACGCTCGTGTCGAGATTCATCCTCACACTACTCCCTCAGCCCTTGTTTGTCTTCTCTTCGTCGCCTCCCGCTCGCCACCCGTTCGCCTCTCGCTCTCCTTTCGCTCGTTCCACGCTAGCCTCCTGTTCGCCTCCCACTCGTGTTCATACCGCCTTCCGCTTCCTCGCGCTCGCCCCATCCCCTCGCTCGTCTCCTCACTCTCGCCCCCCTCCCTCATGCTCGTCACCTGGTAACCTCCCTCTCACTTGCTCCCACTCGCCTCCCCCTCACTCACCTCCCGGTCTCTTCTGTTCGCCTCTCGCTCGCTCCCCGCTCACCCTTTTATTTGCCTGTACTCGCCTTCCGCTCACCTCGCTCTCAACTCCACTCGTTTCCAGCTCACCTCCCGCTTGCTCTTTCCCTGTTCACATCCCGCTCGCCATCTGTTCGTCTCTTGTTCGCCTTCCGCTCCCTCTCGCTACACCTAGCGCTCGTTCCTTTTTCGTCCCCTTCTCGCAATCAGCTCGTTCCCCGCTCGCCTCCCTGCTTGCCTCCCGCTCGCGCCCCACTCTCCTTCCGCTCACATTTCGTTCGCCTCCCCGCTCTCCTCTCGCTCATCTGCGATGGCCCTCTGCACTTTATTTACTCTTGATCCTCTCATCTTCCGTTCGCCTCTGCCATCTTTCCTTCGCTCCCCTTTCTCTCGCTCGCTCCCTAATCGCCCTCTGCTCGCTTCCCTCTCCCGCTCACTCCTCACTTGCTTCCCGCTCTCCTTCCTCTGAAAGTCTCCCTCACCTACGCTCGTCCTCCGCTAACCAATTGCTCGTCACCCGCCCGCCTTGCTTTTGCTCTCTGCTTGCTTACCTTCCGTCCCCCTTGTGCTCGCTTTCCGCTCGATTTCCTCTTGCAACTCGCTTAACATCCGCGGCAAATTGTCAACAAATACGAATCTTGTAATGGAACAATCGACATGCGTAATATTCGTAAAAGAAACACTCGTTGGTGAGTCCACTTATGTAATGGCTCTTTAATGTCGTTATAAGAAACTGTTGGGCGCTTATTGCATACAGTAAACCAATGAGGCACCGTCAAATGGAACTAGGTCCTTCCACGAGCAGGGGGATAGGGCCACAGTGCTGGCGTCTCCTGAAAAATGCCAGCTAAATAGATCTCAGGGAGATCGCGCGGTCCTGGGTAAGAGACATGATGCAAATTCTACCGTAGCAATCAAAACCATACATTACTGACGATCGTCGTCACGGATGCATGTTTATTTAAATCATTTTACTAGAATACTTAGATGTATTTTCATCCGTCATATGAGCCTTGATTTGTATATTTCGGGGGTGATTATGATCTACTGCCGTTGTAATTTAAACTCCATCCTCATTTACTGGCAGCGGCTTACGCAAATTTCTCACATTACGTTGGCATTGGCCTGACCCTTCGGCAATTGCGTCTCTTTTGGGCTGACCTTGTTCCACATCGGAGTCGGTGGCTGTAGTAATGGATCTCTGCATCGATGGTAAAAGGCGAATTCACCGCGCGGAAATGCCACATTTCCTCGTCGCAGGAAACTTTGGATGATTGCGATAAACATAATGATGATGGCGAAGCCCGATGATGTGATTTCTGGCTCACACATAATCTCGGGATCCTCTAGCGTGCTTGCGGACGTCACACGTGAATGGAGCGTATGTGCGACAAGTGTTGCTGAATGTGTGTTGTGCTTGCTAGTAATTATACAAGTTATTAGCACAGTGGACTCGCGTGCATTCCTACCGAAACGTCGTACGGCAAGACATACCGAGTTCACAAAATGACAAGAAAAAATCAGTAAGTCGTCAATTCCGTGAATGTCTCACTGAGTGCGTGTTTGAGAGTAAGATGCCTGAGTTAATGCGTGAGCTCGCACCCCTCTTTCAATATCCCGTTCTTTCTCGCGGCTCCTCGACCATCATGTGATCACGGGACGGATTCGCATGTTAGCGTCTTCTCGAATTTTCTATTAGGCTCGTAAGCTTATCGGACAACTGTGCCCCACTCTCCTTCTAACCTCGATACGGAAATATCTCATTGGTTTACTAAATGTTCGATTGTTCCTTTCTATGTAGCAGAGCAGAGGGTTTATGAGGATGAACACTTGAATGTGACGAATTGCTTTGAAATGCGCCGATGAGCCTCAAACAGTGTGGCTACTGTCGGCTACCGTTCAAATGCATCCCCTTTTCAAGTTTTGTTTCTCGACGGGTGACAATGTCCTCTATTGTTTGAAGTAGAACGCAGGTGGGTGGCGGCGGGTGGCGGGGGCTGAAACACGGATTCACGAACGGGGGCGAAGGGGGTTCTCTTTTTTGAAGACCGACAAGAGCAACGTCTCCGTGGTTGCGGAGTGTAACAAATTTGGAGCAACAACACACGAGGGTGGGCGCGTCTGCGCGTTGCAATGTGTTGGCAAAGAGAGATACATTGCGATACATTGAGGATAAGGGGAAATAAACCTATTCAGTAAGATGATTCACAAAAATAAACGATCAGATAAAGCATGGAATTACGGATTTTCCCCTTAACTAGTATTTGTTTTCTTTGCGTTCATAGAAATACTTAATTGGCTTGGCATTTCATGCCATGTGTGCTTTATTTATGACTTGAGGATTCTAGGTATATTTTCTCTAATCGTGTTAATACTGGTTTGCAGCTGTTTTCGACCTTTTCTTAAAACAATCTCATTTCAGAAATTAATAAACTGTACGTACGCTTAAGGAAACGATACTACATGAATTGTTTAAATACGTTTTTTTTGATAAAATCTGTTTAAGTGGGAATTGACGAATCGTGCTTCAGTAGATATTGACACTAAATTAATTACTAGTAGATCAGATTTCTGTTGTCAACGTATCATCCGTGTGGCACCGCCCGGGTCAAATTGTAATCTCTCTGTGCTAGAAGCGTGCTGACGCATATGTGATGTAAAATATTTGCGAGCGCATTTCGTGGATGCATAATTTGCCGTCATTAGAGTAGAGACACTGGATAAAGGGCACAATAGGTTTGTTCAGTTACAAACAAAACATGACAATATGGACATAATTTACAAGTTGCAAAAACAATTGTTAGTTGTTTCACGAGCTTTTATTTTTGCAAAACAAACTATAATACATCCACTTACTTATTTTTATTGTAAATATTAGTCACATTCATTATTATGATTTCAGTTAGTTACAAATTTATAATGTATTTCTGAGATTGTGTGATTAGCATTAATTTGGTAGTACGTTCTTTTGATAAATGAAGTATTTCAAAACATTAATTTTCCATTCTTACAGGAATGTATAACAGTTAAAGTTCAATAAAATACTCATTTTGAGTTTTATACTCGTAATTCAGAACTTCATAGCATATCCAATTATATATCCTCAAATAATAATCCGAAATTATATATAAGCTGTGAACAATGTTATCTCCTTTACAATTTTGGTGATAATTTCAATTCCTCCCTAATGTTCATTTGTCACTAATGACTATACATTCTTCACGCGACTTTCATGAAATCACTTCTGGTTCGTCGAATTCTTATGTTAGAAACCTTTTAACAAATGTCAAATAAATTAGTATTCTTATTAGAGTAACTCAGAATGTATCAACACACTTGCTAAAATGACAAAATTTGTTCGCTAATACTTCTGTATGGAATTTGGTAAATAAATTGGATGTTTTTCTTTGATTTATACGAAGAAAGAAGCTCTTGGTAGAAATATTTCTCTGTGATGTATATTGTCCAATATTTTAAGTTTTTAAGTTTTTTTTTTCTGTGCCAGAAAAGAAGTCGAAGGAAATCAACAGATACATACAACTTATTTTATCTGTAAGCTTTTATGTGATGTTTAAGTTCGTGTTTAGAGTAGAATAAATGGCTTATTATGTATCCACTGTAATAAACGGCGCTGCCAAAATCGATATAATAGACTTAAAAAACAATATAATAGCTTAAATAACTAGACATAAAACTAGAAAATGTATCAAAATGTTAAAAAGGTGATCAGGGAAATAAATCGTTAATAATAATAATAATAATAATAATAATAATAATAATAATAATAATAATTATTATTTATTATTATTACTATTATTATAATTATTACTATTATTATTAATATTATAATTGTTACTATTATTACTACTACTATTATTACTATTATTATTATTATTATTATTATTATTATTATTATTATTATTCTGTTCATTTCCTCTCTAGGGCAATGGCCTCTTGCATTGTAAGGTATTTTCAAATAGCTAGATAGAATGTTAGTTACTATTTTTAGTCTGATTTTCCTGTTTACTTCTCTCTGGTCTCTTCTTTTTGTTCATATCTAATTATCGCTTCATTATCACTTTTCACTATTACTTCACTTACAGGTCGCTTTTACGTTAATAAAATAATCGCTAATTAACGATATTGATCACTAGGGAGAGGAATTTTATGTCCGAAAAAATTTTGAAATTTGCTTTTAAAAATACGCATTGATGACTTAAAAATTCTTAAATATGCACTTTAATATGCTATTAAAATGAACAATATTTAATTTCCTGTTTATTTATTTATCGTATGGGAATACACATGGTGATATATATTAACAACTTATCTTCAGAAATGTAAGATATTGTATCAAAGACAAAACAAATAGAATAAAATTCATAAAATACAAGTTTATAAGCAAAATTTAAATTTTTAATATATTCAATTGCACTAGTTGCCTTCAGGAAATCGTCAAATGGTCCGTCATACGCTCTATCAGGGCATTCCGTTATGATGTGGCGTACGGTTTGTCTAGTTGCTCCACAGTCGCAATTTGGCGTCAAAACCTTATTACCCCATTTATATAGGGAGTCCGCGCATCTTCCATTATTAGTCCATATTCTATTGATGGTTGTCCAAATTTTGCGTGGTTGATCAAAGGCAGGGGGTTTCGTTCTTATGCAGGGAAAGTTGCAGTAGTGTGGTGGTCGGAACTTTGTCCAGGTTAATTTCCTATATAAACGTTTCTTGATAAAATTCAGGAGAAGTGAAATGCTTGGAGTGAAATGATACATATTTGTGCAATACTTTACCTTAATTTGCGGGAGAATTGAAGTAAATATTCACCTAGTAGATCTTGTTGCATTTCTTCTGTCTGGTTAAAAAATATGATATGATGAACCTACAATTGCACAAGTATTTTGTCATTAATAGAAAAGAAGAAAAACAAACTCAGAGTGTGAAAAGCTCTTTCGAATTAATGAACTCTAACAAATAAAAAAATTCTATGAAAAGATGAAACGTTTAGATAGAAGTCTATATTTAACGAAATATGCAAAATTTGCGCTTATGAATATACGAATATGCATCAACAGGAAAAATCGACCTACTATGCACAAATATGCACTAACATATTAATTTACTTAGTATCCGATTCTAATCAAATGTAAAGAAATTTCACCTCGCTATGCCCTGAAGGAACAGTAAAAAACGTGCAAAATCATAGAAATCCGCTCCTTATTCATCCCACATGGCCAAAGGACCATGTACTCATTGGTACTTTTACATTCGCGCTTCCGTGTTCGTGAATATCGAGCAACTAGGACGTAATGCTCTGTATTAGCCACTTATGAGATAAATAACTATTAAACATGAAAATCACGGATTGGCCGAGCTGCGAGGTCGCAGCGCACCGTCACCCGACGTGAGCAGGCAGAGCCACCGAGGGCCAGGGGCTGGAGACGGCGTGGGCGGGTGCGGGTCGCGTGACACGCCGAGGCGCTCGTCGGCTGTTTGCTCGCAGGAGTGGGCCGCATCCGTCATCGCCCGCCCACAGCCGATCTTTGCCCGTCCTTCGCCATCGGCGCTCTCCATTGTGTCTGGCCCCACCCCCTTCCCGCCCCCGCCCGTGACCCTTGGGAGACGACGGCGGCGGCTTCCTGTCCCGCCCACGCGCCCCGCGCCGCCACTCCCCGTTATGCCCCGCCCCGCCCCCCTCCGCGCCAGCCACCACCTCAGCCCGCGTTGCCGAAGCACCGCCCCGCTTCGCTCCGCACCACACCTCTTCGGTCTTTTCTGCCCCGCCCCGCCCCGCTCCACGCCTTCCCGCTCTCCCCTGCTCCGCCCCTTCACCCCCTCGGCGCGCGCTGCCGAAGCCTCGTCCTACCCCGCCCCGCCCTGCGCCTCCCACTCTGCTCCGTTCCGCCCCGCTTCAGCCCGAAGCCACACCCCCCGCTATTCTGGACTTGGGCGTCCGCCCACGCATTCGCGCCCACCCACGTAGCACATCTGATTTCTGCCACCACTCGGGCAGTTGTCGATTGCTCAGTTCTCTTTTCAGCACGAACTCCTTCCTTATTTCCGTCGCAAACTTCGTTTGCATAATTTCTTGGGCCAGTTGTTTTCTCAAATCTTACCTCATTTACATGAGCTCCGTCACAGTTTCTTCGCTTACTCAGCTGTCCTCTCTGCGTCACATGGTTTCATTTGTCTCTCTTAGTGGAGGCTTGTGGCACGTACAATTTGAAGGGGACATAAAGAAGTGATTTAAATAGTCTGGTAACTGCGTAGAATTGTTGTTTCATTCACGCCATATTCACGTGTACATATTATAGAGAAAGTTTAGTAATGCTGCTAAAAAATTTATGTTGATATTTTGTAGAAAAAATATGATTTCAGAAACGTTTATCTGTGCATCCATCCGTCTGTGATCAATACTGGAAGCACTAAAGTAATAAAATTAGAATAAAACCCCTGGATGTACTTGGAAATATTGGGAATGGGACCTTGTCAGCCCCACCAGGGACGTGCGTGTTGTTGCTATTATCCGCGCATGTTTTCTTGAGCCTTCATTTCGCTAGATGGGAAAGGAGTGAGGAGGTTATTTCGAAGACAGGACTGATATATCAAATCTGTAGTTCGATGTTCAATGCAAAATATTTTATATTACACAGGACTGAACATTTCTAATTTTTAAAAAAAAACTCTTGTTGCTATTATTTATTCTTAATTCGACTAATGTTAGAAAAGGAATGACGGTAGGAATGACGGTCAAGAAAACATCGGCGTTTAATACACGTTTTGTTGGCGGTGATATTTTCTGCTAACTATACTTAGATTTTTCTTTAGTGGCTGATGACATTGTCATTGTTAAACCTCCTGTCTTATAAAATGAATCTTTTTACTTTCTCGTTATCGGTTACGCAGTAGAGAGAAAGTGACGTATTGCTGCGCGAAAAACGACGAATCTTTAATTAATTTGCTAACGTCCTTCGCAACGGAGCTCGTGGCCTCAGAAATACGCTTACCACTGTGTTAAAAAGGTACGTTTTATAAGGCAGGATGTGTAACAATGACCTAATGTGATCGGCCACTAAAGAAAAATCGAATTATAGGCAGAAAGAAGTAACGCCAACAAAACGTGTATTATGCGCCCACGTTAGTGCCCACTATAGAAAAATCGAAGTATAATGCAGAGGCCTCGTTTCAAATCGTTTCCGCCGCCTGCGCAGCCCTTGACCTCAGGCGCGCTGCGCTTCCGGCTTCCTCCGGGGCCGCCGCTGCCGTCGCCGCGCCGGAGAGAACGTGCCGTTCTGCAACGAGTTGCCGTCAGCCTCCGGCGACGAGCGACAGTCGCCTCTCTGCTTTAGGATGTAATTGGTATTCAACACACAACAATCGGCGTCGCTGCCGGGACTTCGTCGTCTGGGAGGAAGCGTCCTTAGGAACTCTCCGAACAGAGCCCCGCCCCCGCCGAGCCCGGCTCCCGCCTGCGTCTCGATCCTTGTGCCCCTTCCCACCCGTCTTCCCGTATCCACCTCGAGCCTGTCTTCACCACCGGCTTCCTTCTGCCCCGCCCAACCCGCTCTTCCCTCCTCTCTCTCATCTCTCCCATCCCTCACCGTCCTTTTGTTTTTTTTTCGTCTGATCCGAACCTTCCCTTCCCATCCTTCCCTCGCCGTCGGCTTGACACCATTTCGTGCCTGGCCAAGCCACTCACCCATCACACCTATCCCTGTACGTCTTGCTGCTACCCGTTCCTCTTTGCAACGCCCCAGCCTGCTTCTCTACAGCTCTCCGTTCGTCCCTGTCTGTCGTTCCTCCCCATTACCGCTTCTTTCGGCCTCGCCTGACCCGCACATCCACCTCCCTCTCATCCCCCCCATCCCTCCCAGTTCTTCTTTGTGCCATGCCTCCGTTCCTTATCACCTTCCCCCGAACCTTCCCATCCCACTCTCGCCCTCGGCTCGCCATCATTTCGTGCCTGTTCAAGCCATTCCCCTCATCACATCTATCCCTACACGCCCCGCCGCGACCCGTTCCTCTTCGCCCCGTCCAACTCCTCTACATCTCTCCTCTCTACCTCGCCTCTGTCGCCCTCCCCCGGCCCGCGTAGTCCGACTGCCCGCCCGTCAAAGCTTCGCTGCCGGGGATTTATTCGCGACGCAGACGTGCAGATGAAGCGACGAAGGAGACGGCGCAGTGAATTGCGCGGAAGGAGGGGGGACGCTGAGGCGGCGAAGCCCTTCTGCAGTCGCGAGGGACTTGAGTCGCGGCCTCCGCAGGCAGCCGCGGCGACGGTTTGCGTCGGCGGCTGTCGCCTGTGATGTCTACGAGCGCGTCTCCACAGCGTCAGTTCACGTTTAAGTTGAATCATCTACGACTGACTCTTAATTTACGACTACATTAGCGTAATACGTAATGCAAATTATATATTTTAAATCTGTTCTTTCTAATGCCACTTTCATCCAGGGTTGTCGATGCGATTGGATTTAAACAAACTGAATAAGACGTGTATAGTATGATCGGCGATGCACTGAAGAGGGGAGGTGAGGCTTCACCACATCCGAAGTCGATGATACCTATTCAGAAATTCAGTTTTTATTGCTAATTTTGTATTGTAGCGAGAGTCGTTCAATTGAATACATTTTAGCAAATATAAATTGGCAATCAATTCAGCACAATTAGAACATTATTTATCAGATAGCAGCATTTCGGCTGTTCCCTACGTCTACAGCACACGTGCTCCCATAGAAAAGTCCCGCTTGCTTAACTGAATATGATTGATTGTTAAAAGCACTGATCAAATTGAGTGTTTAACTTTCGGAGTAATGGATGCGGATATGATGTAGAATGTTCAAAAATGCAATGAAATCTCTGACTCTTGCTCTTGACTCTAATGTATCTTCCACTCGCTCCCTGGTATTTGTCTCATACTTCTCCACGATTCCATTTCGCAGGGAGTGCGACCTAAACATCTGGGCCTTCGGCGCTGTTGCCAAAGTAGCGTTGGGCTGCCCCGCAGCGTCCGCCGTTCGCCCCCACGCGCTGGCCCGCTCGTCCCTGGCACGCGCCACGCCCCCTCCCGCACAGCTTTGCGCCGCCGCCGCCGCCGGTCGTTATCTGGCGCCCCTGCAATTAGGGGCCGTGTTGAAACGCGTGGTATCGGCTGTCGGTTCCCGGAGTTGCCTGAGCTTTTCCCATACGCTGCCCGACCGCTTGCGCTTCTCCCAGATCTCTCGCCTGCCCCTCCTTCGCCCCGTAGCTTCCTCGCCCGCCCCCTCGCCCGCCCCCTCGCCAGCCCCCTCGCCAGCCCCCTCGCCAGCCCCCTCACCCGCCCCCTCACCACCTTGCTCCCCTCACCTGCCCTCACCCGCCCCCTCACCCACCCCCTCACCCTGCCCCCCTCACCCGCCCCCTCACCTGCCCTCACCTGCCCCCTCACCTGCCCCCTCACCCGCCCCCCTCACTCCGCCGCCCTCACCCGCCTCCCCCTCACTCCGCCCCCACCTTGCCCTCACCCGCCCCCCTCACCTGCCTCTCCTGCCCCCCTCACCTGCCTCTCCTGCCCCTCCTCACCCCTGCCTCCTCACCCGCCCCTCACCCGCCCTCACCCGCCTCCCCTCACCTGCCCCCTCACCTGCCTCCCTCACCTGCCCCTCACCTGCCTCTCGGCCCGGCCCCCTCACCCGCCCCCTCACCCGCCCCCTCACCCGCCCCCTCGGTCACCTTGCACGCTCACCCTCGATCACCTCCTCGGTTCCCCTCCCTTTTGATGCCTGACTCGTTCTTTTTCTCCCTTGCCCCCTCTCTCATCGTCACCTTCCCGTCCTCTCACTCCCTTGCTCGCCTTTTCTTGTGCCGCCAACTTTATTTATGCCCTTCTTGTTCGCCATTACTTCGTAGCTCCTCTCTTCCTTTTTGTAGCTCTTCTTGTCTGAGCTCTGGGCTTTTGTACCATTTTCTCTGCCTGATTTTTCCTGCCTTCCACCCTCAGACTTATTTACCACCCACCTTTCTCGTCCGGTTGTTCGCATAGTCAAGCGTGCTCGAAGCTTACTTAGGATGAGGAAACCGGTGTAGTACTTCCTGCCAGCACTAATAAGTTAGCGCGTAACGTTCTTGAAGGAAATTTGTGGAATTAACAATGTAGTTCTGGATGTGTAACTTCTTGTATTCGCGTAATAATCTCTTCCAGGATTGGTACAGATAGGGAGGTAAGGAGTCTTTTCTGTGCTTTCTGGGAAGATATCCGAGAGATGACGTACCCCAGTATAAATTCCAGGTAATCAAATTAAATAACAGTGCACTGGAAACGGCTTACTTGTAGAAAAAAAATCGGATAGAATTTTCTTTAAGCTGATTTGTGAAATGCTAGTTCCATTCCTCTCTCTGAGCTTTTCAAGAATCATTTCATTCTGAATTTCTCCATTCTGAATATATTTTCTCGGCACTTCTTTTTATAGTTTCATCTTTTGTTCAGACTGACGTTGGATTTAACTTAATATCTGTAAATGTTTCAAAAATTAGTCGTATATAAAATGCAGACGCTTAAAAATGAAGAAATGAAATAAAATGAGAGTTTGAGTTTTAAAGAGAAACGTTCGTGTGATGTAGATAATATGAATTTAAAGTGACACGCATGCTCTTTAGATCTCACGGAGATGCAAAGTTCGCATCCTGTGCTTCTGAAAGCTCCAGTAGAGGTCAAGCAGTCACTACCTCAGGAACATATAGTTCCATTTGTCTTTGGGTTTCCTCTCATTACCATTTTGTAACTTAATTTTTCGATTTATTATCTACTCTGTTGTTCGACTTTTTGTGTTCTCCATTCTGGGATTATCTATGCCAGCTCATCGTAATATTCCCACCATCATGTCCATCGTATCTTTGCCAAAGAAATAACCTCGTATGGTAGGAATGCTACACTCTACCGCATAACCTCATAATCTCTCTCCCTCCCTCTCTGTTCTCCTTTATCTCACCCTCTCTCGCCATTGTATTCTGTTATTACTTCTCGTGACGATTATTGACCTGTTGGGCCATTCGGATGCTCTAATTTGCACTCGAACCTCTGTACTCGCCTTTCGACCACATTCCTCTTATTTAGAAACTCATTCTTACCCTCACACTTGATTTCCATTACTTTTCCGAAATCTTCGACTTTGCAGCAACTCTGATTGATAAGTCGTTGGTTCGAGTTCCACCGGCGAATTTTCAACACATCTTGCTGTCGGCGGCTCTGATTGGTAGTTTTCCACGATTTCCCGGTCAGTACCGATGATGGAAAAGAACTGTAAGAAACACGTCATGAACCGCGCGCGATCTTTCCTTTCACCTCCTTGTCCTATTCTCCCCCGTATTTACACATTCAAGCACATACATGCCCTAATATCTGGAGACAAGTCGGGAGCTTAAAGCTTGTCCCGCTGGGAGAGATACCTCATTTCGAAAATCCCCCATCGACCGACAAGTAGGTGGGCGCAGAATGTCATAAGCTAGCGGAGGAGCACCGCCGCATCCAGACATAAAAACATTCACTACTATTACGGGACCATGATAGCCGTTGATTTACCCAGAAACATCAATCAATCAACCAAAATCTTCGACACCCTACGCTCTTAACCGATCTAGCCACTAGCTACATTATAGGCATATTCCTTGTTTCTACGGCACGCACCCAAGCTCTCCCGTGATACGGCTGACTTTCAACTCCCTCCCTTCCGCCCTCCTGCTGTAGAACTGCACAATGAGCGGTGTAACCGCTGGAAAACGGCGCAGCTCGCTATACACAAAGCCCCCACGCGAGCCAGCAGTCGGACAGACAATGGCGATTGTCTTTACATTTGGCATTGATTCTTTCCAGAGCGCACGCGTGCACTCATCCACCCACCCACACACACACACACATACACACACAGCGTTAGGCATTATTATTATTATTTATATTATTATTATTATTATTATTATTCATATTATTATCATTATTACTGCTAGAATTATTAGTTTGTCCGTTGTGGAAGATTGTGAGCTAGAGAAGATGTGGGCTGCGGACGCTTAGGCTCCTGTCATACATGTGAGAGCCCCGCAGCCCCACCCCCTCCAACTAGCTAGCGCGCGCTCGGCGCGGCGCAGAGTTCAAACAGAGGGCACGCTGAAAATAATACGCGCAACAAAAAGCGCGGGCTACAAAGGGCGACGGCGACGGCGACGGGGACGGGGACGCGGGCGGATGCGGGGCGCTGTGCGCGCGTGGCGGGGAGCGGCTATTGTGCTGCCCGGCCGTGGGTAGCGGGGGGAGGGGGCGCGCGGTCGTTTGGCCTCCCCGCGCGCCCACCCAGTGCTGGGGAGGAGAGGTGAAATATCCTCGCTCTGCCATGAATCGCAGCGGCGACCCCCTGCTGAAGTGATCGTATTGCTTCGCCTCCCGCCGGTGGGACTGGGGTTCGAAATCCCCGGTCGGCACACGTGGAGCTTGTGCACAAAGTGGGTTCGAGGCAGGTGTTCTCGGGTTTCTCCTGTTTCCCTGCCTCTCTTACCGCCGTTTCTCCATCATTCAACCGGCTTGGGTTGCTCTGAGCGTCAACTGCTGTCACTGCCGTGCCTATGACCAGGAGATTCAAGGGTTCGTGTCCCGACGTTGGCTGGATTTTCGGGTCTAGCTTGTCAGCTGGGTCGAATTCAGCTGATGTCTGGAGGAGAATTGTAGCTGCTGGTTTCTGTGATCGCTAATTTTCTGTGGTTTCTGCTCAGGCGAATGCCGGAGCAGTACCCTAACAAACGGGTCACGGACCGCGCGCGATCTTTCCTTGCTCTTCCTTAACCTATCCTCACCTCTAACACTTACCACTTACATGCTCTACACTACCACGCATGCTAGGAAACTAGTCGGGAGCTTGGAACTTGTCCTGGCCGGGGAGTTATCTGGTTGGGAAACCTCCGCTAGCCGACAAGTAGGCCGACGCAGGATCTCGACATCCAAAGGGAGAAGACCACTACCCCTCCCCGAGGGAAAATATTGTTTGAATACAAACACTTACAACGTACGTTCAGAGTCACAGAGTCAACCGATTCGCCATTTTCTATGACGAACACGAACTGTTTCTGAGTTCACGACGTTCCCCTCACTCCCAGGCTACGCAGTATCGTATACTGAAAACGTTTTTTCCCGTATTTGAAATACTGCAATCAGTGAAACATCTCACACAAAGTATGGGTCGCCCGGAAAAGCTACTATCCTTGGACATTATACACGAACACGTCTAACCGAACTGTTACTATTTAATAACTCGTACCACTGCTTTCACTATTCTACTAACACACATAACTTCCTTCAGTATATTATCACGCGAATTCACTTGCTGCCTATCTTATTGATCTTGTTTCATTGTATTAGTTCATTCGTGCTTTCACCTTCGTGGATCCTTCTTTACTTTTAATCGTACTAATCAACTAATCGGTCGAACAACTCTCCTTCATGACCATGTTTCTTTGCAATAATCCTATTTAATTTCTCTTTTTCATTGCTGTTTGTGTCGCAGTTTTTAATTGTTTGAATTCATTTGTGTTTCTATTTTGTCCCTCCAATTCTCGTAATGCGTCTTTCAGAAATTGTCCCCTTCGTCTCTACGTTTAAATATTTCTATTTCCTCTTCTCTCGTGCTTCTTTAGACTTGGATTAAAGGAGCTTTCACGACTGGTATCATTTCATTTTATTTGATCTTGAAAAGACGATATTTATTACGATCTCTTCAAGGAATCAAATTAAATCTGGAACGAAACATTGGGGATTAGCTAGTAAAAGAGTCGCATTCCTTTTAATACTTTTCTGCATTGAAGATCGTGTCATGTCTTTTCCTTAAAAATACTACGTACAGGTAATCTTCAAAGGTTATAAAAATATTAGTTCTCATATCTTTTTTAATTTTTACGGGCGTTTAGTTGGCAATATTCTGCGATATATAAGTTAAAAAAGTTATAAATTACCAATATTGAATGTTATAAACATTTAAATGTGTATTATAAGAAACATAGTACATTTTAATATACACCTCTCAAGGCTGCATCTTTATTTGTCCTCAACACTTCTTGAGTTGCTCTGCATCACTGAATAGCAGCCAACTACTTCACTTTTTCTTTCTTGCATTTCTCTTCTATTAAATGGAACTGTTCGTAATATCCAACGTCTTTTTGAAAAAATATTGACTTAGGTAATGTTACTGACTCATAAAAAGATGTAATAATTTGAGTTTTCAAGAAAAAAGATTTACGAACGTCATCAACGATTGTGTACTTTTCGTATTCTTTCGAATAAATAATTTTATTGACGTATATTCTTTTTCATTTTTTATTTTTTATTGTGTAGATACAGGTTGACCTCCTTCCCAGAAAAAGAGTGTCCCGTTTTTCGCTCATAGTTTATATTTTTCTTTTTTTTCTGTTCAGGCTGTCCGCTTTCCTCAAGACACTGAATCAGCTAATTACCTAGTGTCGCCTGTTCGACTTCTCTTTCGCCGACTCTTTCCTACAGTTTCCCATCGACAAATGCTGTCGGACCTCTCTTCCTGTCCTGTCCATTCCTCTAGAGTCTAAAACAAACACACCAGCTATTGAAGACTTTCAAAACATTACTTAGCTAGAACAATTCACTTAATGTAACGTACGGAGATATTTCATTTTCGCAAAAACTTGTAGTTATTCGTAGTAAAAATAATCAAGCCTAATGTTACGATTTTATAAAGAAGTATTAAATATGCTGAGGAGAAATGTAAGATAAACAATAGTTGTTGCAAAGAATAGCGGTGCTCTGAGACCAGTTGACTAAACAGGAGATGAGTCGCATTTAGTAAGATGAAATATCTAATCTTCCTTGCAAATATCTAATTATCACAGAAAGCTCACAAATAAATATACTGTATTTTATTCCATAGGTTAAATACGCTTAATGGTTAATACTAGTATTTTAAACATAACAAACATTTGTTTTAAATGCTCTTTTTATATGGTCAGCCAAAACTATTAGCCCTGATGTAACTCAACTTTGCAATTTTTAAATATTTTGTACTTCATTAAAATAAATTTAAAAAATAAAAAATGTTATACGTGAAGATAAAGATACTTTGCTTGTGAAAGATAAATCACTTCGTAATTCGTTTATTGCGAGGAAATTAAATTTAAAAAAAGTATCATCTTGTATTACAAATTATAATTGCATCTTTTTGTTCAAGATACAAACTTACTGCCTTCAGAGTTAAAACATTTACAGTTCTATTTGTAGTTGTTGAATTAGAAATACTGACACATCTAGAGAAGAATTGTCACTATCTTTGCTGGTGATACGTTTGAGCAATTTCGGAAATCAAGCTCTCTTGAGAGTCTTTGGAAATAACGCGCTGTTAATTTACTATTGCTGCTAGGATGACGCTGTTCAGACCAGGCAGCGTTCGTGTGGTGAGGCCTTCGTTTAGAATTCACTAGCTTAAAAGCAGATCAATACGGAACATTGTACACCTGACTATTCCCAGAGACATAGGGCTACTTTATCTGGGATAATGCGGATACGTGATTGATATTGGTGAGGCTAAACATAATAGAAGTACAATATTGGAACAAAAATATAGATTTTTAAAAATACATCAAATAGTTTGAAAAACGCTCGGGTCCGTTAAAAATATTTCGGTTAATGAAATGTGTTCGTTCTGGGTTCATGTTTGGTTCTGAAACTAGTGCAAACATTTTTTAATTTTTTTTTTTATCAAATCAAATTGTGTTATAACTGGTCTACTCTGCCCACTAGCTACATAATTGAAATACCAGTGTTCCAGTCTACCTTGAAGATGATTCAAAGAAGTATTCTTATGTAAAGTTTTTGAAATCAGGTGTATGTGAAATATTAGCAAATAGAAAAGAATAAACATCTGAGCGTGCTTGCACAGGTAGAATGAAAAAAAGCAAAATATTGCATTTTATGATGCCAACGATCGTCCAACTGCTCGTTTCCATGCACAACCTGCTCAGCTCTCGCTCCTGTTTCAATGTCGGAAACTGTTTCAAAGCGTACATTGTTCTATTCAATCTATTAATAGATCTGCTTCCATGGCAACCGCTTCCAGGTTTCTGTACCAAACGATGCATTTCCCTTACTCCCGTACTCCAGATTAACAGCTTCGTCTTCAATGCTTACTGCCTTCAGAGTGAACAACACAGTGAACAAAATGCACACGTTCAACATAAGACCGGCTGAGGTGGCTCAGGGCATAGACTGATGCATACCATGCATCTGGCTGGGAGGTCATAGGGTTCGAGTCCCGTCGGTGGCAGGAATGTTGACACTACGTAAAGAGCTCAGACGAATTCTGGAGGGTCTGGAGGAGAATTCTAGCACCTGTCTTTTCTTGTGGTAGTTTTCCGTGGTTTCCCCGATCAACTCCAGGCGTAAGCCGGAGGAATACCTTAATAAACGGGTTACGTACGGCACGCGGTATTTCCTTACCTTCCTTTTCTTATCGTCAGCTCGTATTTACACACACTTACGTGCACTGCACTGCCATAAATATGAGGAGCTACGAGCATGTACCGGCTGGGGCGGTAAACCGCTGGTGGGAGGTACATGGTTGGGAAAAACCCACAAGCCGACGTGTAAATCGGCGCCGGATGACACTACCCAGCAAGGGAAGAATATCGCCACCTCCCGTGACACAAAACATGCACTACACTCTCAGAACTAATAGCCGTAACAGTTAACGCGCTCGGAAACACGAATGAATAATCATAAGCATTCTCCCATATGTCTACGTTATTCCCGCGTGAATAGTTAGATTTTTACAGTCCGTCCGCCATTTTACTGTTTTAATCATGAAATCGGTTATCCTTAATCCTGACAGGTTTTCTTTGCCGCATCGCGTATGTTGGGATGGTACATATCATTGCATGCGAGACTCAGATGTAAATTCACCATCCTTTTTAGTTCTTTGTTCACAGTTGAACTTCTGGCATAATTATGGCAATTGACATTTTGAGCGAAATTAGGAATATTGATTTTAAGTTTAGTAAGTAGTATCTCTCTCTCTTCTTCATTTTTAAGCATGTTCCTTGCACCATGGATTTCGCTTTGTTGAAAAATGTCAAGAATAAACGACAAATGACTATAAAATTCACATGTAACTGATAGCTTACTCAGCTAATTGACGCGTTCAGCAATTATGGATTACGCCCGAAACTCTCAGCTGTAATTCTTATTCACTAAAGTGGTTAGACGGAAGAGGAGACACTATGGCCTGAGCCTCGTCACAAATAAATACAATTTATTATACCCCATCTCCATCATTTGCATATTAAGAGTAAAGTGCATTTATTTCTGAAGTAAAATGTAATGTCTCAATTTTAATGTGTAATCTAGTGATACAATTTTCATTATTATAATGTAAGTGCATTATCACTTTTCGTATGTCTCTTTAGAAATTAGTTCGTTAATGTTCTTAATAGCGTCGTTACTTCATGAAACGAAAGCCCTTTTGTAATAAAATAACCATATTAAAGTTCATAAATTATTCGTAAATGACCATTTTCCCATTGGATAATAATTATCTGTGCGAATTTAAAACAACACATCTGTTTCCATCGATTACAATGATTTACGAATTAATTTCACCCTATTTTCTCTCGTTATCCGGAAGCTACCGTTCAATTTCGCCGGACATTTCCGTTCCGGTCATTGGCCAGGTAGCGACCCTGGCGATCCTCAAAGCCCCCACTAATGCGACATGGCGGTCGCCCAGCGAACGGTGAACTCTGACGACCCTCCTTCCACCAGGCTGGCCACCTGCACGGCATTTTCCGAGCACTTTCAGAGGGCTCCTGTTAACGAGCACATGCAACAAATCACCAGTACATGTTACAATCTCCTTCCTTCCTGTGCTAAGAGAATCATTTATAGTTCGTAAAACGTCACACTAAACCGTGTTACCTCCGGATCCACCAAGTTTTCTCCCGAGTACCATGAATTACAAAAATAAACAATAAAACTCTCCAAGCACTACAATTACTGGTTTACTGGTTATTCGCGAAGTGCTAGCGAAGTGCTTGTTGTAGAATTATCCTTGCCGGAAAGTCATCTTTATGTAAATGTATGAATTTTAACACCCCTCTAAGTCTGCTTATTATGCTGTGTAGATAGTAAATAAACTCATGCGAAATATCCCGCGTTTGGCAACTAGCGCTGCAGACCCAAAATTGCTATCCTTTAATAGTTTTGGCGGTAGTATTTTTAGAGCATCTTATGGTGACCGCAAACAAAATAGCGTATTCAAAATTTACTCGAATTAGTATGCATATTTTAATCCAAGAATTCTAATTTAATATAACAATTAATCATATTAGGGAGAAAATACTAGATGTCCTGGCGTTTCTAGACACACTGCTCTACATTATTGCGATGGCATAAATTGATAGTTGCCGTTATTTTCAAATCGTTTTGGTTTGAAATAAACGTTCATTTCCTTTTAAAAATACAATATTTTCACTTAATTACTATTACCAAGGAATAATTTTTTTTCAAATTCACCATTACTCTACATAGCAAAAACAGAGGACTGCTATTAACGTGCGTAATCTCGGGAAGTTTTCTGGTGACTTCTGGCAGAAGTAACTCCATTACCTTCGAGAAACTTCGAAATAGTCGAAAACGCAACTGAAGGCGAACGTTTCCCCTGCTTGTATGATTATTTTCTACAATTACACATAAGTCTCACGAAAATAAAGTAGTTTTTGTTAAAAGGAAAATAAATACAAATTAGTCCAAAATCATATGTAGTTTTATTTTCGGGGGAATATGGCCATCCTAGAAAAAAACATAGACAACTGGCACCATTCCAATACGTGCGACCGAAGAACATCTTACGTAGGTCAGTCAGAAAGTAATGCCTCCAATGTTTTTCTACTTATATAAAATTAGTGGAGTATCTTTCTGCGTCGTTTTTGTGGATGAATGCAGTGGATTGTAGAAGGTTTGAGGGATAGTGCCAAATTCATTTTTTTAAGTACAAAAAAAAGATGAGGTATTCCTTTTTGACGGACCCTTGTATTTAAAATGTAGAATGTTCTTCGCGCAGAAGTTGGCAGCGCTGCCGCGGCCCCGCTTGACATCCATCCGCCCCCTTTCCCAGCGCGTCGCCCGTTCGCTTATCGCGAAACGGATAAACTGCGAGTCTCTCTCGGTGATATTTATTGGATGTGAAAATGCCCGCCCGCCCTACGCCTCCGCGTTATTCGGTTACGTCGGCATCTCTCTGCTGTGATGGGCCATCCGCTGCCACGATGCCGCGCTGCTGCGTTGACCGGCTCCAACTACATTCCGCAGAACGCAATGTAGGAACAGCATGGCACCAGCGGAAGGCCAACAACACCAGCGCGTAGATTGATTAATTATTCATTGTTCACTACTTAGGTCATTAGACGTGCAAGTGTGCAGGCGTGCATGGTACGTCCAGGAATTGGCGGTGTTCCTCTCTCACTACACCGACCTGCACTTCGGCTTGCAGGGTCTTCCCCTTTCCGTAGTATATTCTGCAGTGGGACACCGCCCAGGTGGGATGAGCTCTAAACTCGGGTACTTGTGTTTGTGGTAGGGTAGTACATGAAACTGTGTGTGTAAGAGGAGAAGAGGGGTCAGACGTGAGGAAGGAAAGATCGCGAGTTGTTCTACGTCATTTTGTTGGGCTTCTGTTATTTGCCTGGTATCAATCGAAAAAAAAACACGAAAATGTTACTGATCTCAGCACCTGAACTCTATAACATTCCTCCAGTCATTTGTTGAATTTGACCTAGCTAAGTAACTAGTGTTAAAAATACGCTGCCGTTGGGACTTGAACCCTAGCTCTCCTAGGTCAGCGTCGCTTTAGAAGCAACGACAATGTTTCCACAGAATGCTTCCAGCCAATCATAGTCCATAGAAAATTATCTCGTGTATATTGAATGCCTATATCATAATTTTACTTCTCCAGTTCTGTGCACAATTACTAAACTTTTTTTGTATAAAGGTTTATTTTGAACTATTAATAACCTCTTGTGGCATCATTGCTAAAGTTTGTTAGGCTTAACGGATTATCCACTTTCTTCCATCTGTCACATTTCAAATTCCTACTTCCCTCACACTTCAGGATCCATGAAAAATGTTTGATGAAGCGAGAGCACATTTGTAGGTGCACTTCTGAACGTCTCTGATTGGTTTTAGCCCCTATAACTCTCAGAAACCGGCTTAAGCTTCTAATAATTTACTCTCATATTTACGAGCGCTTTCTATTTACTCTCATACTTACGAACACTTTACTCTCATAGTTCGAATTTCTATGTGTACCTTATTAATAAGATTTTTATTCAATAAACTTTCGTTCTTTGATACATTTAATTTGTTTCTACTGTTCTTATCGGACAAAGGACTGTTAAATATATTAACTGACACCATCCGTTAATATTAGGCTTTTCGTTGCTCTGGTTGCGGCTTGTCGATATAACATTACGGTGTTACGAAAATAGTTATTTTTATAATAAGCGCGGGAAGTTATTGTCTTTTGCATGATCGAGATTAAGGTTTTTTTTACCAAAACCGCTAAGTCGAGTCAAAAAAACTCAAATCGAGATCGAGCAAATGCAATACATTCACTCACGAAATACAAACATAATGTTTTTCTATGATCGTACAAAAAGTCTTATGTTAGGAGTCATCTCCACTCTTCCTGGTTTATTCGAAAGGAACGCCACCTTCGTTAACATTTTGAGAACGGAAGACCGTGGTTTCGCGAAATAAGATTGTAACTCATTGATGTTCCATACGAGTTCCTATTGTGTAAGTGATTCATCCACTTTATATTTACTCAATTTAAATGGTTAAAAGCAATGATGTCTTTCCAAAGGGTTGTTCGGATCTACAACGCTGCAGTATCTAATTTATTACTACCTAATGCATTTACGAAATTATCTTGAACATTGTTGAGACATTTGTGTAGATGTACATGATAGTTGATATGAGCTTCATAATATATTATGTGTTAATAGTTACCTTCTAACTATGTATTAACAATTAATTATAAATTAATAATTATTGGAAAATGTTTAATAATAGAGAAATTAAAGTTGCTTTGCCATTAATGTGTACTTTATTTTCTTACTTCTCTTATAACTTACCTACTTGCGCGAAAGTCTTTCCCACACTGTGACGTGACCGTGAAATAAACTTTTACACATGGTGAGAACACGTTTTTCAGATGTTAAAAAAGACTAACTTCACGCACACTTAGCAGCTCATAGAAACCCACATTTTTATACGATCATAGAAAAAAGTTTTTTCCGGTGTTTTTTATTTATAGAAGTGCACGCCGTATGTGGCGATTTGTGAACCTCTGTGTAATCGTGTGCGTTCTTTGCAGCCGCCGCCAGAGCTCCAGCGACGCCAGCCGGCGCAGCACCAAGCTCCGGCGCCAGGAAGCCTTCAAGAACGACCGCAGCGCCATCGCGGTGAGTAGTCCCTTCCCTCTCTCTTTGACGTAGCGTTAGACGATCATTGAGGACAATCAATAGTTTAAGATGTGGAATGCCGTAAAATGCAGGATGAATTGTCCAAAGCATGCAATAGTAAGAGAAAGAGGGTGTGCGTTTTAGCTACGAAACTTTCTACGTTCAGAAATAAGTTTGATAAGGTTGTAAGAGGACGGTGTCCGTATTGGACGTTATGTTGGACGACATGTTGCCGTATTGGACGACATGTTGCCCTCCTGATAAAGTTCGAAACTCAGAGTAACTAAGTAAATGACGGGAAGGACCTCCGCTGTTCTTAGTTTGTTAGGAAAGCAGTGAAGCTTGAAGTAGGCAGATAAATCAATTTGGGATTTTCCAAACGAACTAATATCTAACATGTACAAATATACCAACGAGACATCTCGAATGAATATTAAATATGGACTTTTCATGGGAACAGGGAATAAATGTATGCTGAACCGATGTAGCAGTCAGCAGTTAATAATAATAATAATAATAATAATAATAATAATAATAATAATAATAATAATAATAATGATAAATACTTGTACGTGTAGGTGTCGTAATACACTAAAGATAAAATAACACTTGAAAGAACACATTCTGTAACCACATCTTTAGGAGATACAAATGAAACAATCGATATGGGGGGAGGGAATGCTGGACGACTGTTACGTAACACAGTGATCAGCAACGCTCCCAAGTAAAAGAAATTTACTGCCAGACGTACAATACACTGTAGTAAGTCGTTCGTGGACAATATAAAACTGTTGCAACAATTTTTCGTGAACATGATTGGAAAAAAATTATTGACGCGAGTTAATAAGCTGATAAGTGATACAAGTTGAGCATTATCAGTAGACTTGTATTGAGCGAAAACAAAGTATTTGGAATCACAGTAATACAAACGAGATGTTTTTATATTATAAGAGATTACCTTAATAGAAGGTAATCTGAATATGAAATTAAATACATTTATGATGCCTTGTACTATGAATAATTAAAATGCATTGCATAACGCAATAAACTACGTTACACATGATAAGTTGCTCATGCTTGTAAAAGCATCTTCGGGAAGCGAGTTAAATTCCGAAAGTTCGTACTTGTACGTTTATGCCCGCCAAAGATCATTAATTGATTAATGCGTCATGAAATGCTACATTGTCAATTTCTTTCGGTACAGTGAAGATTTTGTAAGGATAACTCAATCGCAGTTATTGTCAAACGATGGTGCGTCAATGCCTCGCACAATTGAACAAATTCAAACTTCCTTTTTTGTTTACTAATAATGCTTTAATCAGCCAATGACTATCAATTTACTAATAGTGTTTTAATCAGCGAATGAACACATCTTGCTTAGGTTGGTTTCTCAACAGATTTATAATCAATAGACGCAGATCCCCTTCAAGGCAGAGGGAAAACCGAGATCCAGCGAGCGTTCCGTTGACGGAAGTAAATCCCTTTTACCGGAAGAGACAGAATCCGTTGACAGAAGTAGAGTTGCGTCACGAGGGAAGAATATTGAAGTCAGAGGCTTAAGCTCAATTTTCGCTTTTGCAAACAATTTGAATTTAATGCTACATTAAGACCTTTAATTATAATGTGAGTGTAGCGACTTGTTTTTGCCTTGTAAGTAACAATCATAAGATGCAGGCATTGTGTCCTTACATATGAGGCAAAAGTTACATCCGAGGACTTTTAATTTTGTACTCTTTTCACTTATCAATAAAATTTCCCTTATCTTTTTTTGGGTACGAGGTGTACTTTTGTAATCAATTAATACACGACGTAAGATAAATCATATCCATTAAAATTAAAGTAATTGATAAATTGTATATATAAGACGAAATTCTGCATGAATGTGATTTGGATAGATATGTATTATTTCCAGTAGTACAGTTTATGCAACCTGGTGGAAGACCACTACAACATACCATTATAATAATTGAAGATTCTACATAACACTTTACTTTTTTCTCATTCATAGTTCCACTCCACTTAACAACTTACCTTTCTATACGCATACAACATTCATTAATATGTATTATTACTATTATATAATAAGGATTAATAACAATGCAAGTAAAATAAAGGACTGATTAATGGATTGATTTTAACATCTTTTGTGAATAGTCGGAAAATATTCGGTGTGTGTTCGGGGACATATTTGAATACGTAGTGTAAAAGGTATGTAGAGGTTTCCTTCACTTTATTTTAACCTTTTAATCAATATTATTTTACTTTTAAACACTGTTGTTGAGGGAAAAGGATTGAAGTTAAGGGCACGTTTGTTGCATATTGGAAGTTCAGTGTTGTAAGTATTGACTTCATGCCAACATTATGTTCGAAATATGCATTTTATCTCTACATTGTTTTTAATTTTCTTTTCCACTAGAAAATGATACAGAAACATCTTTTTCTAGTAGATAATGAAAGTCTCTGTTTTTCGTAAACATGTCTCCATACCTGGGTCTCCAAAGCGACTCGTAGGCTGAACGATTTATCAATGACAACGATGAAATACTTTCCACAAAATAATTTAATTCTAAACGATCTTAAAAAATGAATGATGAGAGTGTTTCCGGAACATATGACAGTTGACCATGTGATTAAAACACTACGAAAATTACCTCAATCTTGGACATATTTGGGACTCTTCAAAAATCTTAACTCTTTAGCTTCGTGTTTTGCGTAAAATGAATTTATATTGACAGAAAATGGTGAACTGCGTTTATATTATTTCATTCCCACTTCTATCTGCCTGTCGGTAATCAATATACAAATTTGAAAATATTAAAACAATTTGATGCAATTGTGAACACGATTTATGTTGTTAAAATATTAGTTGAAGTAATAACATTACCATTTTATTAATCAGCAAAAAATCTAAAATAATGACCTATAAAAATTAGTCATTTCCTTTTGTCATAACATAAAATGAATTTCTCTCTCTCTCTCTCTCTCTCTCTCTCTCTCTCTCTCTCTCTCTCTATATATATATATATATATATATATATATATATATATATATATAGTAGAAAATTCAAACAAAACAAAAGAAAAGGAAATGATTAATTTTTATTGGTCATTATTTTGCAGTTTGTGCTGATTTCATAGATTTTAATGTCATTTTTAAAGGGACTTGCTTCAACTAATATTTTTCGAGGTGCAACAAATGTTCTTCACCGAATTACTCAATAGCCTATTCGATTTGCTCGCTCAGAAATTGTTTTGACAGACGTTGTACGTAATTCTTTTGACGTATATCAGCGCCATTGCCGGTTCGGCCGATTTCGGGATAACTAAAGACAGAGATTTCCTGGTAAGGAACAGTCCAAACCAAAAGTTTGCAGGCGGAGTTCCCTCGAACCAATGGAAGAAGTCTCGATTACATTTGTAACTTATCCAACAGTTGTTCATCCGATCTGGTTTTGATAAGATATTTTACATTTTTCTTTGGTTTTAGAGCATTTTTAAAACAGTCTAAGATAATGTTATTGATCATGTTTGGTGTCATCAAAATTCGCCCTCTAATAACAAGTGACGGTAGCCTACTTGAAGGTCATCTCGTTTAATGGTACTGCATCCACTTACGAGCACTCAGAAAGTCTCCAGAGCGAGCGGCTTCCGGAAGTACACGACTGTCGCGCGGGTTGCCACGAGCCCCTGTTCGTCGCATCGGATCGCCTCTCGCATCGCGTCGCGTCGGTTCGCGATTCGCGCTGTCGGAAATCGATCACCCCCTCGCCCCGCGCGCGCCTCGATCCTTAACCGCACTCCTCCCCGCCCTCTTCCCCATCCTCACCCTCACCCTCGCCCTCGCCCTCGTGGCCTCTGTCCCGGCGCGCCGCGCCGCGCCGTTCCGTCTGCGCGGTGGCGGCGGCCCTCAGCGGGACAAGCGGCTAATTAGAGGAACACTGCCGAACTGATTGTGCGTCCGCGGAGCTCGATTAGCGCGCGTGGGGGTGGAGGGTAGCGAGGACGTCGAGGGCGGCGGATGGGAAGAGGGGAGGGAGGCAGGCGAACCGACGCACACTGGTCCGACCCGGCTCCAAACGCTCGCCTAGGATCTCTTTTGAAAAAGAATTCCGTACCTCAGGTGAAGGGTGGTACCTCTGTTACATTTACGTAAATTTACTACTATGTTTCGTGTACCCGTATTCAGTAACTAGGAGAAGGTGTTGATAACTTGATTCTTTGGGATAAATGACAGTTTTGATTGGTTTCATACCTGACGAATTCTGAAGCAATTGGTGTATAATCTAGGAGTGGAGAAGTTGTTAAAATTCAAAATGTATTACCATAATAGTTATTTATGATACGTGTGATAAAAGAGCCTTTTGCGAGTTTGAAAATTAGGAACACGAGACTGATAGGTCTTGTGGCCCAATCCTACAAACAAAATAAAATCAGTTCTTCTTGTGTGTCGTACACTATTTTTTAGACCGCCTTAGTGAATTTCTGTGACAGTACATTGAAGCTACATCAAGAACGTGAACGTGATGTATCTGTGCACGTCTCATATGCTGCTTTAAGTCGTCTAATTTACATAATGTTTTAGTCTGAAGATGAGGAAAAAAATAATCTTCGAAACTGTCGCAAGAGAATAATAATGAAAAGTGTGAAATAATTCATCTCCATTAACTGCTCAAGGTCTGTTCAAAAAAGAAAGGGACCAAGCATAATATAATAATATAGACGAATAGACACATAAACATTCAAAACAAATAGAAATCCTTTTATTGTGTTCTATATTAGGATGTAGAATATGCGGCAAGACTAGAGTATTTTGTTTCCTTCTATGCATTCACTCTTTTTATCCTAACATTTGAGTATCGTCTCACTTTTAGCATAAACTTATTGCTAAAACTTGAACTTTTAACACGCCCTAGAAGTAACCGCGTTTACTAGAGACTCTCTAAAATAGTTATTAATACATTAATGGCACGTATATTTTCAAATGTTGGAGGAGAAAAAAAAGCTCAAGGACTTTTGACCAGATGGCATTTTCTCGTCCAAGATTATTAGAATCTGTTAAGCCCTTGGTTTATTTACATATCAAATGGCAAATACACACACCTTAAAATACAAATATGAGTCTAAAAGGTCTAAAATGACTTTGTTTTTATATAATTTATTAATTCATTATTTATCTGTTATTTTCATATTTTCTTTCCATAACTTCCTCCATAAGAGGACACGTAGCGTAATTCAGCTGTTTTCATATTT
Source organism: Teleogryllus occipitalis (assembly GCA_011170035.1). Taxonomy (NCBI): domain Eukaryota; kingdom Metazoa; phylum Arthropoda; class Insecta; order Orthoptera; family Gryllidae; genus Teleogryllus; species Teleogryllus occipitalis. Next base: position 721,130 of record BLKR01000099.1, on the reverse strand, counting down.
CCCTTTCAATCACCTCTTGATGTGGACTTTCTACATTCCAGATCACAACTTCGTTGTTATTCGATATTACGAGTCGAAGCGAGGCGTGTTGTTCAAAAAGATGTCCATAGGTTTCACTTGGAGCAAAATCCTCAGGGAACGGTGTAGAGCCCACCTCCTCGATTAACTTCGCAAACACCAGGCTACCATGTGTCCAATATAATAGAAATCACTATTTAAGTACGGTCGACACTGGTAAGAACAAAGTGTGAAAGTTTCAACGAGATCGGTCGAGTAGTTTTTACTCCTATATGCGACAGACATACGTACATTCCCTTTTACTTATAAACATATTTTTAGTATTTAGTTTAGATAAATGTAACTTCATTATCTGTGCACGTCTTCTAGAATTCAATGGGAAATATAGTTATTCAAATTATCGTTCTCCATGATGTTGTTGCAGGAAGTATTATTTCTTGACGAAGGACATGATGAGGGATAAGAGCTCAAATTCATTGCTGATTTACCCTTGAAAATATATTTTGTTACATTGGAGCGAATATTTTGTTAACAATCCTTTCAAAAAAACGCTCATTTTCTTTTTGTATTCAAAATTCAAGTGGTATATGGCTTAAGGTAGGGATCACCGGATTTTGAAAAGTGCACAGAATTTACTTCTCCCCGTAGCACGCCACACAGTTTTTAACGGTTTTTGAATTAAAAATAAATAAATAAATAAACAAATAAATAGATAACTTCTTGGCCGTCCGGGTGAAGCCGCGTAGTGGGCTGAGAGGCCGACGTTTCGCCTGACATGTCGCAGGCTTCCTCTACGCGGCGTCACCCAGACAGCCAAGAAGTCATCGACTCGAGCCGCGGAAGCTTACTTGTAGGTAAATAGATAGTTTCAAAGCCGCAGAAGTGTGTGGACGCGATGTGCGCCTGTATTCCGCGCGCTCGGGCCCTTTGCGCGCCGCCGCGAGGCGTTCGAGGGGCGAGGCGCCCCGCGCAGCCGAGCTGTGCGCTGCACGCTCTGTCGATGCGCCACGAGTGCGCCCCAGGTTCGATTTCCGAAGCACTTCGCCCCCCAAGAGCTCTTCCGGATTGGGCTTTCCAATAGCTCACCTTTGCCACGAGCGTGGGCTTACGCAAATTTGCCGATACAGCCTTGTCCGTAATCCCCAAACAAAACGTGTTTTCGTTTGCAAATACGAGTGTGGAACACTTTGCCTCTTGATATTCTTCGGGGACCTGAAAAGTATTTAGAAATGGGTTCTTCAATAATGACGTGGTCGTTGAAGATTTTTCATTACGTTTCCTTATACTAGAAGCAAGCTCCCTTTTTGTTGCTTATATTCTCACAGTTTGACGAACATTCTCACAGTTTGACGTTCTTATACGATTTAGTTTTATTTCAGAAATAATTAAGAATGGAAGTAGTTACCATAAGAAAAATTCATCTTATTTTATGAAAGGAAAACGGGAAACTCTAAGAACTACTGCACATCTTCAGTAATAGCTATTAGTTGTGTCTAAATATGTTTCATTCTTTTGAAGATATTTTTCTTCATTTACGACAACGTAAAAAGTTCCGTTCATCTTCTAAATAAACATTAATTACCATTTTTAGTGAAGATATTCCGGGAATAATATAATAGATTCTTCTTCCGGGATATCTAAAAACATCATTTAGCTTCTTTAAGTAGCCACAGGCGCCGACACTCATCTATCTTCTCTCCATCTTCGTATTCTTACAATCTTAGAAATTCGGTAAAAGTCTCTGGCGACCCAGTCCCCCCTTAACCCTAAATTTCTTATCTACAGACTACGTACCCTGCCATTCCATTGTTGCTTACTCTCACCCCAATGTAACAACATACGTGCTGTCCCACTTCAGACTTGCTTCCTCCTGTACCTACGTCCTCGATTTCTTCTACATCCTTCACGTTTCCTCAAACAGCGACGCCTCTTACGTCCACAACCATCCCACCGCACCACTTATACTATCCACACTCTCACCTACCCAGCCCCCATTCTTACCCTCACCCACTCCGCCTATTCCGTTACTCTCCACAATCCCGCCCCTTACCCTCCCCCCCGTTGCCGACGGTACCCTGTCGAGACGGCGTCGCGGCGCGGTTATCCGACGCCGGTCGCGTCGCGCCGGGCACACACCGCCGCTCTGCCCCGCACCACCCCGCCCCGCTTTCACACACACCCTCCACCGTACTCTCCCCTCCCCGCTCCACCACTCCGCCTCTATCGTTACTCTCCACAACCCCGCCCTTTCTCCTCTTTCACCGCGTTGCCGGCGATGCCCTCTCGAGAGGGCGTCGCGGCGCGGTTATCCAACGCGGGTCGCGTCTCGCCCGGCGAACGCCACCGCTCCGCCCCGCTCCGCGGCTGCATCCTCTTCCTCAGGTGGCGGCGGCGGCAGGAGCGATGGTGGCGGCGGCGGCCCTCCGCGTCGATCGATGCACCCGCCCTCTCCGCCCCCGCCGCCGCCGCCGCCGCCGCCGCCGCCGGGGCGCGCCGCGGGCGGGCGCTCAGTCGCTGAGCGCGCGCGGTCGCGGCCGGTCGCTCGGGCCGCCGCCGTTGCCTTCTCCGCCGCCGCCGCCACCGCCGCCGTCGCCGCGGACGCCGCCGACGTCGTCGTGGTCGCCGCGGACACCGCCGTCTCGCCGCCGCCAGCCCGCGCATGTCTTCGCGTCGCGCCGACTCGGGGGCCGGAGCCCCCTCGCTTTGTGGTAAACGGCAGTCCCCCTAGCGCCCCCGCGGCCTCTTACACTCCCTCTCTCCTCGTCCCGCCCTCCCCTCGCGCGTGCACCCAGAAGGACGTGGGACGAAACGTCCTAACTACGTAATGTTTCCGCCTCCCAGCGGGGTTTTCACTCGCGACGCCGGCGTGCGCGAACAACGAGTACTAATTTTCGCATTTGCTCTTCTCGCGCACGCGGAGTTAATTAGGGCCTATCCATCATCTCCTTTCAGGCGGTGTTGAAAGTTGCCGCTCGGAGTCCACGAAACGGCACAACGAGGCACTATTTTGGTTCCGTGTTAGCTCGCGAAGGACGGCGTTGGGCGTGCCGCGCCGCGCGCCCGAGGCTTTCGTGAGGAAGACGAAGCGATGCATTCTTCGGGCGAACTCTTCCTTTTGTCGCGGTCGTGAAGGGCGGAGGGTAAAGGGCGAAGGGCCTGACTCCTGACGAGAGGAGAGCCTTTGCTGCGCTGTGTGTGGTTGGCCGCGAGGAAGAACCGCGAGCTTGTTGTTTTCTGGCTTTACGTTGAATTTTTGTTATTTACTAGAATTTTGGCTTTGTTTAGATTAATACGTTTCCTAGTTTATATAGTTCTTTTTATTTCACTACATGAAAACTTATTCCTTCTTTTATTTAAAAAAAGTTGAACGTTTTATTCTTTTGTCTAATGAAATAGTGTTTTATGCGAGTTGAATGATTAGCATTGTTCTTACTCTGCCGTGAATAGGTTTGTAATTTAAATAAGCGGTAATTTCTACTTTAACTACTTCACTGTGCTCACATTGAGTGGTGTTGATTGAATGTAAATTAATCTGTATTCATAAATTTTATTTACAAAAAGAGACGTTTAAAAACCTGAAAAATCATTCATTTAGGTCGGCGTTTTCTGTCGAATAGTTTACGACAATTATTCAGTTTAGGATTTTATGAAGACTACTTTTTTATAAATTCTATAATTAAACTAATGCGTTTTATTGGTTGGAATAAAATATTTGGCACAATTTCACATACTGAAATTTCGAAACCTCTAGTTATTATTATGCTGCACTAAAAATAAACACTATCACTGAAGTTCCTCCTTGTGATTTTCTTTCCGTGTGGGGTGAGCTAGTCTGTATGAGACTGTCTGCAATCATCTCTCATCTGTTCTGAATATGACAGACACGCGAAAGAATGGATCGTTATTCTTAACGCAGGAAGTAAATCGTAAGCCGCTTTATCATGTTTTCATCAAGGATATAAGTCACTCATTCTGTCTTGTTCTAAAACAATCTGGAAATTATAGACATTCACTAGCAAAGTGTAGGCTACAGTGATGGAGTGATAGCAAACCTTGTAAACATTATGCAATTTACCTCCATTTGAGAAGATTTCGAGAGTTATTTCAGAGCGCTTAAATAATATCTCGTTACAAAATATTAATGAAAATATCTAAGTAAAAAATTTCTCTTGCATCAAATATTATTTTGAACATGTCAATATGGACTTTGACGTTATATTAATAAATTCATCTTGATGTTTAAGCATTCTGCATTATTCTTACTATGGATTGCTGCTCCGGAATTTTAAGCCATCAGCCTCGACCATCAATGTCATACCAGGCGATTGCATGTAATCCCTAGTATCACATTCATTTACATGAGCAATGCACCGACACACCCTTTACCGCTTTTACGCTAATGAAATGACTGTAATTTGTTCAGTTAATTTTTTTGTACAAATTGGTCGTGTAGCGGACATTTAGTGGATGCCATTACCGTTAAGAACCAATTTACCAATGTATCCTTTCGCATTATAAAGTTAAACGATACAGCATTTGATTCACCGTTTGAGTAGGTCTAATAATGTAATAAAAATATAAAAATAAATCACATCATAATAAAATGAATTTTCGACTCTGACTCTCTGCCCATATTTAACGTTATTTGTATCGCTTTGTTCTTTGAGGCCACTTCGAATGTGAGGAATGGGAAAGGGTATTTTGATTTTATAGATATTGGATGGGATTTGCTTAATTAGTGGAATTACGGAGTTTATCCTTTTAATGAGGCTTCCCGGAGCTTAATGGTATATCGTGTGCAGTTCGAGCTGTGGTCACGATCTGTCTTTGAAATTCCTTACCAATTTCATTTCATTATTCTGTAAACGAACTGTCTTTACTCGGAGTGCCCGAAGATATCACTCGTCTAGGAGGCAGAGGCTGAAAGAAAGTTGCCTGGTGTGAGTAATGACGTCGGAGGATAGTAAAATCGACGCTCTTAAATGCATATAATTTATCATAGAAATTGATCTGGGAAAGCAACCGCAGGAGGTGCGAAAGGATTGACAACGTCCATGAAAAGTGTGACTTCTAAAATAGCCTCTCGTATTAGAATAAGAAATGGCGAAGTGCGCTCCGTATAGGAGAGCGTGTGTATACGAAGTAGAACAAGAAATGTAGTAAATGAGGGCGTCATACAATTATTAAGAATGTTCAAATATAGATTGTTGAAAACGAGGAAGAGCAAATTCCGAGTAACTTACAAAAAGGATAAGACAAAATCTATATTTGTCAAACATCAGTAGAAACGCAGCCGAATAAAAAAAGTAGAAAATCAGAGTAAAGATAGAGTGAAAATGACTGAATGGAAATTCAGATGAGGAGTGTTAGGTTATGCTTGTAGTGAGCTAATGGGTGTGCCAGCGAAGGGAGACAGGAGCAATAGTGGCGTATGGGGTACGGTCCGAGCAGGGCGCATTTCGTAGGAAAATGGCGTTTTGCCGTTTGAATGCACTACTGAGTGAGGAATTCTGAGCGAATTAGCACCCGCAGCCCCGCAGCGTCTGATTTTGAGATCCAAATGCAGCGTGAGATTCCTTCAAGGATCTATCCGATGGGGAGGCTGGTCATGTAATGACTATCGCATACACTACCGCCGCTGGGGCTCGGTTTCGATCTCCGGCCAGTCCTTATGGAATTTGTGCGTTTCGGTCTGTTATACTCAAGTTCACGGGTGTCAAAACCGATCGAAGATGTGGATTTTTAAGGGCGAAAAAATGCTTCCTACGCATTCCTTCGGAGTGGAATTAAAGCCCTCTGTCCCGTGTTGTAGATTTAAAATTGCAAAAGATTCTCAAGTGTAAAAGAAGCCTCTGAACTAAATTCAGATCGTCTCCTTCGTCGCCCAAGTCATACCTTCTTTCCTCGCTAGATGGTGAAAGGAGCGTAGCGAAATCTGCGTGGTCAGACGGAAGAGAAGACCTCACAGCCTGAGTCTTGCCACGTAAAATAAGGCAAAATTGAGTTGAATTGAATTGAATTGAATTGAATTCCTCAGAATGTATTGTGTGGACCTCCCAATTCCCTTACTTTCATTCTACATCATCACCAATATCGCTATAATTTACTCATATTCTCGTAATCTTTCATGGACTTCAAAGCTGTTGAATCCCAGTATTTAAATAAATAGAATCGTGGGCCCAAGCAGGCCCAGTAAAGGATCCCGTTCAATCCGCCGATTGCGAGGGGCCAGCGGCGCGCAGTGTGGGGCGCGGGGAGTGGGGAGTCGTGAGGCGCGAGGTGGGACAGGGGATTAGAACGTGAGGCACGTGTGGCCGCGTGGGGCACATGGGGCCGCAGCGCTACCTTTGCTCGCAACTGAACGCTCCCGGCGGCATTCGCGTGTCTATTAATCAGCGCTCGGCATTTGCACCTCTGGGTCCCAGTTGCCCTTCTTGGGTATGAGGTAATCACTTGTCGAATGTCATTTATGTGACTGTTGTAAAACGAAAGAACGGTTTTAAAACCATTAAGAGTTCGGACAGGTATAATTTTTTTGTTTCTCAAATCCATATTAAGTCGGTGTATAGATAAAAGTAAAATCAAATTTATTTAATTGTGCCATCTAATGACAATTGAACCTATAATGAACACTGTGATAGCTGATAAATCACAAGATGAATATGAAATGCTGAAAACTTTTAAGACAAATTTTAAGTGAAAAAGGGAAATATTAAAAATAGTTTGAAGTGAACACTTTTAATTAAAAAAGATACCACAGAAACTGCATTTCTGAGAATCCTTTATGTGAAGCTTATCAACTTGAAAAGCACACTTCCTTTTATTTTGAATTAAAAGAAATTCTCTCTCGTGAGTTGGAGACGGGAGTCCACTAGTCGTAACTTTCTGACTTTGTGATTTTGCAGGGACTAGCTGCGCTCCTGCGAACATTCCACACTGTGTAAATCCACACATTGCTTTAAAAGTAAAAATTGCTTCGCACTGAACCGGAACATATCAAACGGCAAGCCCCTACACTGTGCTTTGTTTCAGGACCAGAATTGTACGAGGGTAAACATTCCAGTACTGCTATGAGGTTATTAACAAATAGAAAACCTTAGTCTCAAGCGATTAAATTGCATGAGATTTCAAACAATTAAATTTTTCATAGATTTCGAGATTCTAAACGTTATTCCCCATCTGTCAAATGGAAGGGGGAGGGACCCCTTTCTCAGAGGGCCGGGAAACATCCATGAATGTCTCATTTCATAGAGAAAGACTCAAGAAGTATACCTCGGGATCCTCCAGGAATCTACAATCAGGCTTGAAGTCTTGAAATGGAGGATTTGAAAGAAAAGGTCGTGGGCGGTTTTGAGAAACGTTTAAATTTCGGATTCAAGAAAATGCAGGATTCCTCTACCAAAGACTAGCTGTGTTCCAAACAACTCAAGAAATATTATTTGCGTTACGAGTAACAAATGTGTAAAAATAAATGAATAGAAGTCCTTAAATATAACTCCGTTTCAAATTTAGAAAACTACTCAAGTAAGTTTTTCTGCTGTTGCAAGAGTATTGCAAAATTATGTTATCTGATAATGGAATGTCCGTCCATCAAAAAGGAACGGGGTAATATACTATGAGGATAGTTAGTTTCTCTTGCTAGCTCTGTTTGCGATTACTCTATCGACCACTCGGCCATTTATATCAGTCCTCCAGTAATGAACATGTAATGTCATATGTCACTTCATCACTCCATTTTGAATATGGTGTGCCCCGATGCACTACCCTCTTCCAACACACACGCCGCTTTGAAGTAGTGCATTGAGTGTCAAGAAGAAAATGACACTCCTAAAAACGTATGTACGAATTAACCTGAGTAGTGTATAATTTTCTCAAAAACATACCTAAATTCTTTCTGAAATAGGTTTTTGACATACCGTTGATTAAATAAAAAAAATTGTGTTCTTAGAAAATGAAATTTGTTTCATTTACAGAAAAATCATAAGTCGTTAATCGTTTATCTACATTCGTTATATATATATATATATATATATATATATATATATATATATATATATAACTTACGTTCATTAATTAAAATAAGATATACAAAAGTATGTACTAAAATTTCTGAATAAATTTAATCCCAACTGTTTGCTTTTAACATGAACTTATCATCAAATTTTCCGTTTTGATAATGAAGCTTAACAACAGAATACAGCCAAAACAGGACGCATATTTTCTAATGAGAAACATTGCTGTTTCATGGAATTAATTTCATTTAAAAATATGCGTTCTCTCTGCGTTGTAACTGAAGTAAATACAACCTAACATTAAAGAGAAATATAAATATACAAGAAACGAAGTTCTCTCATTCGGGTCGTTAATTTATAATGGACGTTTTGCGTATTCTGTACTTATTCTGAACATGAATTCGTCATGCAAGTTACAATTAATTTTCCTCGAGTGTTTTGCGTCAAATAACAAATACGTTAATTCATAACTTCTCCAACGTTTTTGCATTTAAAGGTATTTGTTTAACCATCACCGAATATGGAAGAAAATGAAGTTACGCCATCGGTTTTATTGTTGAAGTGAATAGTCTTTCCGATTGCATTGCGAAGATCCTCGCTGTGTCCATGATAAATATGAGCGCATACGCACAAGTGTGAGCATTATTGTTGTCTCTCTACACTCTCGTTCTTTCTTTCCATCATACTTACATTTGTTTATAACTGCCGAATCTCTACTTTGCCTTTTATTCTACACGCATTTCTTTTGTTTGAACTCTTCACTCAGTCCAGTGCATGTATGCGTGCGTGTATGCACCTGTGTGTGTGTGTGTGTGTGTGTGTGCTCGCGTGCGCGCGCGTGTATCTGAACGTGTGTTTGTGTGTGGGTGCGCATATGCGAGCTAGTGAATGTAGTACAACATCCTTGTAATATAATTACATATTTCTTTTCTTCTTGTTTAATCTACGAAGCCTCACAAATACTGTAAAACTTCCTCATATTTTTATCTGTTCCTCACGTTTAAGAAACATGAGTCGTTTATTCCCGGCCGGACGGAGAGAGGTAGCTCAGTGCATCAACTGATGTCACTGCAGTGCCTCTGACCGGGAGGTCCTAGGTTCGAGTCCTGACGGCGGCAGGATTTTCGACACCAGCTTTTCAGCTAGATCGAATTCAGTCGCTGTCTGGAGGAGAACGGCCGCCTGCTCTGATCGGTAATTTTCCGTGGTTTCTCCAATCAACACCAGGCGAATGTCGGAACAGTACCCTAAGAAACGGGCCACGGACCGCGCGCGATCTTTCCTTCCTCTTTCTTGTCCTATCCTCTCCCCTTACACACACACACACACACACGCACACACACACACACTTACACTAGCATGCACTACACTACCACATATTCCGGGAGACCGGTCGGGAGCGTTGAGCTTGTCCCGTCTGGGGTGGTGCCCCGCTGGTGGGAGAGTCCTGGTTAGGGGGAAACCCCATTAGCCGACGGTAGGTCGGCGCCGGATCTAACCATTCAGCGGGGGAAGATCACCGCCATCCCCCGAGAAAAAATATGCACTACACTAACGTGACTAATGACCAAAGCAGTTGACGCGCCCGGAAACACGAGAAAAATCAATCAATCAATCAATCAATCAATATTCCCGGCCGGCCTTCGTTCTCTGCAGTCATTTCTTTCGCACCTTTCCTCGCCCTCTCCGGTCGCAGAAGGGGAGAAGGGGTGCCGAATGAATGTCTCGTGCGCTAAACTGGGCGCGGCGCCTCTGCAAGGGAAAATCCGCTTTTGGAGCCGACGACATCCGATTCGCGCTCCACGCGGGTCGGACTTGAGGCCGGCGTTAGAATGGAGCCGCTGGCCGCCGGAGGTAGGGGCTGGGGGTGATGGAGGGACATCATCCACTCCCTGTTCAAAAGAAATGGTGCTAAAACAGCACGTACTTTCAAAAAGCGCAAAATTACTCGAAAAGTACTCAAATTTTTCAAAAATTGTACATGAGTTTATTTAAAAATTTTTCTTGAAGAAACATATTTTATAAATTTGTATCTTTAATGTTTTAGTTGTAGGAAGACGCCGAAAACATTTTGAACCTTTGCAAATTTCGAAAAATCTTGGTTTTTAACGTGAGACTTACACCAAACGTCCTTCACACTATCCAACAAAAAAAAATCTTTCAAAAAACGGAGCCATATTGGTGAAAATTTAGAAAATGTTTCAGGGGCTTCATGTAAAGTTCCCTTTAGAATTAAAATATCGGTTTCAAATTCAAGGGACAGCTACATCGATTTGGGAATATCAATTTTGGAGAAAATCGACTGAACAATTTAGCCGCTAGTTTCGTTCATAGGCGGGCTGGCGGACGAGCGGGCGGGCGTTTTGCCGTTATTCAATTTTTCGGTACCAAGGTCCCACAAAATAGGAATTTTGGCTACACCACGTGTTTGATGATTTTTTCTCTATATTTATCAACCGGACTTATCGATTTTTTCTTTACCAGGGACCTGTAATAAGAGTTTTTCTGTCAAAAATTCGCCCGTTTTTCCGCGCAGCATTGCATGAACAATTTCTCTCTATTCTGTAGCGAGAAAGTAAAAAACAGGAGCTGTATTTAAAAATAGGTGGCATTGTGCGCTCGACAATAGTTTCCCAACCTTTGGTTGACCTCACTGTTCACAACTCTAGTTGTTCTTGAAAAAAAAAATACGTGTTTTCTGTGAGTGATTCCCAGATTATAATTTTTTTAAAAATTAATATGCACTTTTTAAAATTAATCGCACTGACAGTTCCCTTGTATACAAATAGTTCCAAACAATTGTGAATGAATGTAAGTTACTGTACAAACAAATCTCCTGTGCCCGTGTGTAACTTGCCGCGCTTAAGCAACTACAACAATAACAACAACCATGTGGTGCAATTCTGACAAAAACAGCGTGGAAAATTTCGTATTAAATTGTGAATGTGAACTTTACATCAAGTTAATTATGGGCATTCGTAATTAGAAGCTGAACTCTGTCCCGGTAATACATTTCGGCTCTCCGAATCTCGAACTTCTGATCTCTCCTTTTAGATGACTAATCTCAACATTTCTATGTTTTAATTCGACAACTTAATTTATTTATTTTCCCCTTCAGATGCAAGAGGTTTTGCGGAATATTTTTGTGCCAACGAAGTAGTAATATTACATTATATTAACATTCGTCTGAATCCTTCGTTTACAAACAACTTTTAAAAATGTGTATGTAAAAAGTTTTTCGACAACCATTTACTTTTTCTTTGTAAATTTCGCGGTGCCCCAAGGAAGAATTGGATTTCCCATGTATTTGAGGATTTATCGATGGAGTTCTTTGCCCTAAACTGTCACGTTAACGCCAGTTCTCTATTTTTCGCAAGATAATGCTGTCAGAGAAACGAAAACTGTATTGAAACGCATAAACTATTGTTCAGGAGGATGTCAGGAACGAAGATTAGCATGATGTCGTATACACGAGCACTGGCCGCACTGACGCCACAGAAATCGACGCGAGCGATGGGGAATGACTTCGCTGTTTTCGATCTCGGTTATCAAATTTACCTCAAGCTGTGCCATTGCATTTTAGAGGCGAATGTGTGGAGAGAATTCAGCCTTGAACCTTATTACTTTGTAGATCCTAACCTTTTTATTAATTTTTTATTAAGCATATGTGCAATGCTGGTCTGATTGCCTTTGAAAAAGTGTATGCTTTTCTGCAACTATTTTTAATGTTTTTGCGTTCCTCGTTTATTGCCAAAATTCTTCCCATTTCACCTTGATTGCTCAATCCCAAAGTTAAAATTTTATTCTTTTTATCATCTTGATTTTTACCATATTTTCACACTGTTCTTTAGATTTCATTTCACTTGCTCTAAATAGTCAACCTGATGATAATGATGATGAGTGCGATAATCGCTCAACGAAAAACGTAGGCGAGACATAATAGCCATTATTCCCTCCAGTTTCTTGGAGACATCAGCGCAGATGTCGTTTGCCAATACCTTCTACAGGATAGATAATGGAAGGGGCTAGGTCTCATCATTGACGGCGAGTGATAAGAAAAGATAAATGACAGTGAATATGATGATTCATTTGGAATGTTTCATAGTATGAGTCAACCACGCCATGATCACGGATTAAAATAAGCATGTCGCACGAGGCACTCCAACCCGCCGATCGGCTGAGTTTCACTCAGTGTTAACGTTGCCGCTGACTCTGCAGCGACTCAGAACGGGAGGCCCTGGTATTTTCTCCACTCTGGAGATCAGGTACCTCCGTACCAGTGTGGCACCAACCCAACCGTAACAAGCTTTATGCTCCCTACTGCTCTCTCAACACGTGTGGTAGTGTAATGTGGTAGTGTTAAATATATCAGTATAATTATGTGCACGTAAGGTGTTGAAATAGCGTAAAAAAGAGAAAGGAAAGATCGCGCGATCCATGGCCCGCTTGTTAGGGTACTACTCCCACATTCGCCGGTTGTTGATCGGAGAAACCACGATAAACTACCAACCAGTGCAGCCGGCCACTAGAATTCTCCTCCAGGCAGCGGCTGATCTCGACCTAGCTGTCTAGCTAGACCAGTAGGCCCGAACCAGAAAGCGTTGCTTGACCACCCGTCGGTGCCGCCATTGGTTCGGTTTGTCGTTTTACTGAAGTGTTTTTCTATGCACTTATTAATCTCCATTTCTCTTTGCTGCCTGATCGGACCGCCTCTTGCCGCCCGCTTTCCTTTTACCTCTGCTCTTCCATTGTTACCAGCGAGTTGTGCGCCAGTTGATGAACGACGCCCATCCATCGTGCCATCGCCTTCTCTAGGCGTCCGCGCCCTCGCTTCCTCCTGCGCTGTTCTCCGCTCTGTGCCCACCGCCGCCACTGGACGTTCGGAGTGATAGGCCTTGTCGCAGCCTTTCGGGCCGTGTTCTCTCGTGTTCCCTGTGCGTGCCCTTGTCTCCCCCTTCCTAGTCCGCAGGACATGCACGCCCGGTTTCCCCTCCTGCGCTTGAAGGGTGAATAGTACGTCCGGTACTCCGCGTGCCCAAGGCGCCCCTTGCCGCGTTGCACATTGTCGACTTCCGGTTGTGTTTTAAACGTGGAAGGAGGCGTATCGCGACTGAGGGGGGTCCATGGGATTTAGGGATATCAATCCATTTTCCCTCCTTATATGTATATTCGTAAAAGGAGAAAAAGTAAGGGAATCGCCTCAATAATTTGAAATCATCGAAACTACATGATCTTGTATTTTCTGTTGTTAAATTTGTGTTTAAGGCTCTTTTGATCTGAAACTTCGCCCGTACGTCAGGATTAAGGTGTATCAGTGCTATTCCAATGATAAAAATCAATGGTGTAGATGACGAGGAGATACACGCATGAAAAATGGGAATAAATTCATCCGACAACTTTCCTGCGAACGAGGGCTATCGCGAGAATTTGCCCGACATAACAATTGATAGAAATGAAGTATTTTTAAAATTTCATTTACAAAAATTCTCTATCGAACGTAATATTACAAGTTTCGATTTAGTTTTGAATAGTTTTCTTTGACGTATTCCAACATTTTATTAATAGCATTTGCATTTAAGTGTTCAGTTTAGTTATGGCATTAAAAACTAGTGTTGCTTACGTTCCAGATTTTTTTTTTTTTTGTTTTTTTTTTGTTTTTTTTTTGTTTTTTTTTTGTTTTGTGAATACGACAGTAGAGTGGTTGAGTTCGTTTCCTGCTGGCCCAATGGCCGACCTCATTGCGCAACCCCAGCGGTCGGCACCCCCCACCCTGTCCCTCCTGCCCGCCCCGTCTCTGCCCTCCGCGCTTGTCGCGGGGCCGTTCCGTTCCGCCTCGCCTCGCCGGAAATATCTCCGATGACGTCAGGCGGAATTGAACGCCCCTCGTACAGGCGGACAGCAATTGAACGCCCTGGCAGCTAGGTTGCGCGATCACGGTCCGGTCCTTTAGCTCTTTCCTCTTCTATTGGCATTAGGCATTCTTCTCCTTTCTTTTTTTCTTTCTCCAGCATTTTCTTTCTCTGTTTCTCTATTCCTGACCCACTCTTCCTTCCTCATTGCCCCCGTTTTTCTCTCTCCGTCTTTTTTCTTCTCTTCCTCTTCCCTCTTTTACTCTCCTCCACTTTTTCTCACTTCCTTGCTTTTGCCGTTCGCTCTCCATCACTTTCCCTTTCAACCCCATTTTTTCTCTTCTCACCTTTTTTCACTTTTCCTCTCACCATCCTTCTCTTTTCCTCTCACTTTATTTCTCATTTCCTTTCACCTTCTTTCTCATTCCCTCACTCTTTTCCTCTTTTCTTCCGTTTCTTTTTCTGCCATTTTCTTTTCCTTTCTCCCTCTCTCTATCTTTTTTACCACTCTGGCGCACTCATTTTCCTTTCTCTTTTCCTCTCTCCCGTTCTATTTTCTCGCTATTTTTCTCTTTTCATATCTCCTTCTCTCTTTTCCTATCTTCCTTTCTCTTTTCATGTATATCGTTCTTCCCTTTCTCACTGTTTGCCCCTTTCTCTTTCTTCCACCCGTGCTCCCCCATTTTCTTCTCTCGTTCTCTCTGTTTTCTTCTCTTTTTTTCTCTCTCACTTTTCTTCCCTCTTCCTCTCTACTCTCCCCCTCACAATTTGGCCTCTCTTTGAACTTTCATCCTTTCGTCTCTGACCAATATTATTCATTATTTCTCTTCCTCCTTTTTCTCTGTTCTTTCTTTCTTTTCCTCCCTTATCTCTCTCCATTATTCTCAAGGTTGTCTTTTATTTTATCTGTCCAAACTTTCCTTTACCTTTCCAAGGATGCTGTAATTATCATTACCACAGAGCTCTTTTTCTCGTATCTTCGAGTTTCTCGCGAATTAGCTGATTTTTCGTTGCGTAATTTGCTCGTCCTGAAGTGGTTTTATTCTCCTTCATCTCGCACTCGCCTTAAGACAATTCAAACAGTTTATTCCTCTTTAACAGTATCTCTTGCCGTTAAAACACATTTTGTTATCACGAATAATTTTGTGAAATGAAAAATAAATCGTTTGAATTCAATTGATTTTGCTAGTTCAAGCAGCACGGTAATTTACCTGCTGCGCACGAAATCGGGATACACTCAGTATTCTAAGTGAAAAACTCATCTTTGCCTGCTAAATTATTATCATTTTCAAAAGTGCAACACGTCATTTGTACGCTCTCAGCTCGGATGTATAGTCTCTCGGTATTTTAGGTACTGCGTCACCTCGGAAATTTCACAATAACGAAATTTTCTCTAAGTAATGTATTATGGTGGGTATTGTTTATGTCATGGCTTTTATCAAAGTAACCATATTGTTCAGTGGTTATATATCTTCAAAACTTCATTATCTTAAGTCTTAAAACGTATTAGAAGAGGGAGGATTTGCCAGCTCATTATATTCCTTGAGAAGAATTTGGGTTTTAAGAGAAAATGGGTGGCAGTTACGTGATGAGGCGTGCGGTGTACGACGTTGAAGGAAAGTGGGATTATCGACCGCAATGACTGAAAAAGAAGTGCCGTGTTTGTTCATAGCAGAGAGAACTGAGCGAAAATTCACTCTATGGTATTTTTACGCCGCGCGCAGGATTTTCTGGTGAAATAACGAGAGGTCGTGCTCTTTTTTTTTTTACCCGAACACGGCCAAACGAGGGACACTACCGATCCGCCAGTTTAATAAATAATCAAAATCGAATTCTGTTTGCGAATAATTTAAATGTTTATTTTATCTCCACGGTTGATTCACATTGCTTGTAAACGTGGCCAATTTGCTTTCTGCCGAGCGGGTACCTCCCGTGCTGGCGTGGGAATGCTTGCCAGTGGGAAGGGGGGGCGCAATCACGGAGTGAAAGTGGAGCGAGTGAGGGGAGGTAAATTCACGTTCATGTGCGTCGATAAAAGGTTTGGGGAAGGACAGTAATGGAGGACCTTGAACTCAAATAACTTTATTGTTGTCTCTCGTTAGAGAATGCTACCAAATTCTGGAATAAAAAAAACATTTACGAATTGGTTTCATTTTAAAAGTCGAGATGTTGCCGCCTGTACTATCGTGAACTCATTGAAATGAACAAAAGAAAGTAAAACATGCTAACATTTATTTTAAATATAAATCGATCACAATACGAAAGGTTAAAGGAGACTGAATGTCAACCGTTTGGAAACGCCAATAGCTAAATTTAATTGGTGTATTTCAAATGAAAATGTACATTTTGAATATGGGAACATTCTTTTTCACCTTCATAGGAGGTGATATAGATTGATGAGTTTTATGACGTTGTTATGCTGCGAATGTATGTCAGTGTTATGAAGTGAACTTTTTCATGGGCTGTCGACACAGCGCAATATTCAGTTCTTATACGCACTTCGCTGTTTTTCGCCAGTTTATTATAGTTTATTACGCGGTTCAATGTGACAAAAATTTTTTTTTTTAATTTCTATCGGTATGAACATGTTCCTTCTTGTGCAGCGAATGTAAGGAGTTGATGACGTGTTAGAATTGGAAATACTAGTTCGACCCACGCAAACTTATGCACTTTGCAAATAATTGTTTTTAACAGTGAAAATAGATTTATATTGAAATCGTACCTCAAACAGCTGAACTGAACTGAGACCTTGAACTATGTATAAAAAGCATTATAGAACCGTTACTGTGTGATAAACATTATACTTTTGCAATGAAAAATAGAAAGACTTCGACCCTCAATTTGATTCAATTCGTAATATCAAACACTACCTAGTGTGGCTGCTCACAGAAAGGATAAGACTTCAACAATTTAATAAAAAAGGAAAACATCACATATTTTGAAAAATTGCAATCGAATTTTCAAAATCGTTAGATTTTTATATCTCATTTAATTATCACATCATCCTTCCTCCTCTTGTCCACTTCCAGTTTTTGATTTTCTTTCTCTTTTCCTTTTAACTCTGAACGCTTGTGAAAGGGAAAATACCTTCATACTGGAACGCTACTTCGAAATTTTCTGACAGACCGTGCTACAGAGTGGGTGCAATCCTCTCCGCAAATGTCGGAACGTCAGAAAAGGTCTTATTGGAGATTACGGTATATGAAACACAACTTGTTTGTTTTCGGGGAAACGAAAATCATTTTTTAGGGCTTGGGATGCGCCGTTTCTAAATTTTACACAATGACGACGTGTGTTGCGCTGCGGCCTGTTTTGGGCGTTTCATGTGCACCTGCTGCCTCCTCTACGTCTTAATAGGCAAACTTATATGTTTTTCGTTTTATATGTGCTTGATGTAGGAGTGGAGGGAATATAATTCCCGAACCAGCTCACTTAATGACTTTTGTCTCTGACTTCTTGTAAATGAAGAAAAAAAATTGTCCTTTATTTAACGCATTGTATTCACTAGAGGGGATTTTGGTCAAGTAATTTCGTGATTTCAAAGATAAATTTGCGAATATTAATAGCTTAAATTTATTGTGTAGGTCTATACTGAACTTTATTGTATAGATATAATACATTCAAAATTAAATCTATGTCCATAGAAGATTTTGCCTCCCAGAGCAAGACAGGATTAACCTTTTCTATTAAGGATCCATTGTCCGTCTGTTTTTGCACAGGTTGTGAAACCGTTGGATCCGCCCTCGCGGCCACGGCTGCCCCACGGGAAGGGCCTGCTTGTCCTCATCCGCCCCTCCTCTGCTCTCGTTAACCGGCCCTCGTGCTTGCGGCCTAAGGGCCCACTCACCCCGGAGATTTGCTTTTAAATCCGGCTTCCGGGTCAGGCGCCCGCCCTCGCCCGCCCTCGCCCGCCCTCGCCCGCCCTCGCCCGCCCTTGCTCGCCCTTGCTCGCCCGCCCACGCCCGCCCACGCCCGCCCTCGCCCGCGCTCGCCCGCCCTCGCCCGCCCTCGCCCGCCCTCGCCCGCCCTCGCCCGCCCTCGCCCGCCCTCGCCCGCCCTCGCCCGCCCTCGCCCGCCCTCGCCCGCCCACGCCCGCCCTCGCCCCCCTCGACCTACTCGCCACCCCTCGCCAATCCTCGCCACCCCTCGCCACCCTCGCCACCCCCCTCGCCCCTCGCCCCCTCCCCTCGCCATCCTCGCTGCCGATCACACAGCCCTTTCAGCCCGTTGCCGACCTTTCCATACTAGCCATCATCTCCGCCGACCCCAACACAACCTCCTCATCCGTGGTGACGGAAGCCCCAGAGTTCCCTTCTTTATCCATCTCCATTCGCCCCGTGCTCAATCGATCGAGTCGCCTCCCCGCTCCGCACGATCGGACTGTTGAGAGGATAGGTCTGCCTCAGGATACCAGGCTTACTGGAGAAGATAAACCAAGAGTTGAGGACAAGTTTTCCATTTGGTTGGGTTGCTTGAAAACTAGAATATGTCCTTTACTGTTTATCATATTTTAGACATCTGGAAGTACATTACTGATCTATTAGTTGAAGACTTTCATTTCAGACATAAAATATAAACTTTCAAATATTGAATTTTCTTTAAAAACAATTACATTGAAATTAACCCCATTACAAGCAATATAACGGATTTTACATGAATAGTGAACTTTCTAGAATTACTGTTGCATCAATACTCGATCTCTAAATTTTAATTCCTAGTAAAATATATTGTGTTTTCGCAAGCACAGGTGGTAGAACAGATTGAAAATCGCTAATTATAAGATAGTATTTGTGCATTCTGAAAAAGTGCTATTGATTCCCCTTCTTAATTGAAAATTAATGACGCGAATGTTCAACTGAAATTACCAGTTACAAAGAAGATTTATTATAACACTTTTGCAATTAAAAAGATTTAGAACCTTAAAAAGATATTAAAATGGAAATAGAATCCTTCGCTCTATTCAATTTTTAATTAATGACTCTAAAGTTTTCAAGTCAAATGTTTTATCTAGCAAGTCCAGTATTCATAATATTCTGGAACTTCATCAAATTCTAATAATGGATACCAAGTTCACACGATTAATAAAGAACGATAGAGATCGATAGGTTGAGCTAGAATATTACATCATTGTTCAAGGCAAATTATATGTCATTCGTCCGCTTCTTCTAATATATTTTCATAAGTTGCTGTTCTTAGCCAGTATGGAACAATCTTATTTCCATTATTCGCTGCTCATAGTTCTCCTTTTTTAGAATTCGAAAACTTGTGCTAACTAGAAGGCGTTTATTTTCTCGTGCTTCAGGATGAGAGTGGACCTATTGCTTTCTCCACTGTTAATTTTATTCAAATGATCTGCCATCATACGCGTTTCATATCTTTCCAATTTGACGGCATCTGCAGTGCTGCATTGTTGGGTGTTCTTTGATCCATAGAATAATTAAATAGTATAAACTGACATTTTTATAATCATATCGCACAAATCCGCTGTTAGCAGTTCTGAAACTCAGCGTAACAAATGTACTAGGCGAACTCGACCACGCCGCCGCCGTCCGATGCAAAGTACATTTCGGTTTTGCTGAGTGCCCAGCTCTTCATCCCATCCTTCCGGTGCGAGGAACCGGGCAGGGGGCCACTTCCTCATGCAGCGTTCGCAGACTGCCCCTCCCCCCTTTCTCCAGAGTTCCACACCGCTCCTGGCCGCCCGCCAACCTCCACCCCCGGTCCCGCTGGCCCCGCCTCCCCCACTCTCGACGCCTCCGTTCTCGCCACCGCCGCCGCCGCCCCCCCCTCACCGTCTGCCTCGCCGTTGCTACCGCTGCCGTCTACGTCCACGCTGTCCCCACCGTTGCCGGCGCGCTCCATTCATTATATTTAATGGACCCAGTCGGCCCCGGAGACTGCGGGGCGGGTGGCGGACGCCCCTGCGGGAACGCCGCCTGGCGAACCGTGCGCGCGAGCGTGCGTGCGTGCGTGCGGACATACGAGCGTGACGAAATGTGCGTGCGCGTGCCCGTGTTCGCCGTGTGCGTGCGAGATTCGCCGGCGATCGCGACGCGCGCGTCATGTTTCACGTGATCTGATAGCTCACACACACATACAAGCACACACACACGCTGCGCGTACGGGAGGCGCCCGCTGAGAAGTGGGTTATGTTCGCGGAAACGCGTTCTATCCTTGCTTCTCCCTGTGCTTCATTTGCGCCCCGCAGGGTGGGGGGTGGGGGGCTCAGCTGGAGGCAGTCTGGTGGGCGTTTGTAGTTCTAAGCTCTCACAGGGTTTTCGGGGACCGCGCGTGGTGGATGGCTGGCTTTAGATAAAACTTCATCGCCCTTCATCACGCTTGTACTGTTACCCACGCGTATCGCATATCAAAGCGTTAAATTATCACGAATGTAATGTTTGATTCCGTAGTTCAGTCGGTTAGACTATCTGTCTGGATAACGGAAACGGTCGATTGTCGCTTGGGTTAGAAATTGCACTTTGTGACTTGCCATTTTTAGATAAAACTCCTATATGCTGATCATTTATTACGAATATTTCGAGATGGTGGGGAGTAGTTAAACTCATAAATTCCGGGAAACTGTCGTTTTTTTTAACATTTAGGATTGTATCTCTCGCTGCTGTTTGTCACATTTCATTAAGAGAGTACATACTCGAATTAAATTCTTCCCCACAACGTGCATGTGTATGAGTAGTTTAAAAATAAAGTGAAAATTAAAAACTGACATTAGATTTTCAGGTTGTGGTGCAAACGACGAGTCGCATTCACAGGCAGGATACATATGCGATTTGTATGAATATTTGACCGTTCTCAAATCTTGACCAGCAAATTCACGTTGTTTTTACCATATATTCACTAATAACATACTGTAAAATCAGGGGTTAAATCCTAAATAATCCTAATGGAGTTGATTCAGAAGAAATGCATGTTTACTTCCTCTTGCTTTGCATTGTAGAATATATATCACAGAACGTTTAATTATCACAAATGTATTAAAGTGTGAAATGATTGAAGATATTTCAGCACAAATGCAAACACAATAGATTTTAAGATGTTTGGCATTTTGATGTATTTGAACTTGATTATGCTATGTTTTGAAACTTTTGAATTCTATCATTTAGTATGCTTGACATGTAGAATTAGTAATTAGGTTGACAGTAGGCATACTGACATGTGAATTACAATCAAGTCAAGTTGCGTTTTAATGAATTGTTATATTTAGGTAAAAATATTACACCACACGTCGTATATTTTACACTTAAGAGATTATAAGGAACTGTAATAGATGTTTATCTTCTGTAACTCTGTAATCATGGTTGACAGTGTTAAATCACTCTATAAGAAACCATAAACTTCCACCAAAACACAAACACAAAATCATGTCGCATATTTTTCTTTAATGGTCATCAAGCTTATAATTGTAAACTCCTACCATTTGTACAATTCCTTGCACTCAGAACTCAGGCGCGTTATGTAGTGTATGACCGTTAATACGAACTGCCTAAGTCATTAGCCAAGAAGTTGTAATGATGATATACTCCGATTTAAATGTAGCATCCCTTCAAGGCCACGAGCTGGAAGGGGAGGTGGGCACTGTCATCTAATCGGGAGCTTCAATAACAAAAATTTAAGTCTTAACGAAGCTCCCAATTGGATGGCAATGTCCCCCCTCTCCTTCCAGCTCGTGACCTTGAAGGGACATTACATTTAAATGAGGGTAATATATGTGTAGTATTATATATTTCTCCGTGTGTCATGTATCTCCTCCTGACCGCACCACTTGCTTTACATCTCGAAGCGTTTATTCTTCGAACGCCCTATATCTGCCGCCTGCACCTCCGGGTCCTAACGACGTATCGATCCTGTCAGACGTCGCCGGTGAGCGGTGTCCCGACCCATCCCATCCGTTCTCTTCCACGCCTCATCTCTGTCCCGACGAGTCCCGTCCCGTCCCATCCTGACCCGTCTCGTCCCATCTCGTCTTCGGCGGAATCGCGACGACTCTCGCCGCCGCCGACGACATCTCGATTACCACCTCATGAATATCTTTGTTCTCTCGCGGGTGCCGCCGTCAGACCGCGCTGCTGTCGGCATCGCGGCGCGCCGACTGTCACTTGGGGAACTGACGGTCGCGCGGGCGTCGCTGTTTGTCTTACTCAGCGAGTTCCATTTCGCAAATCGCTTTCTGTATATTCTGCTTGCGGGGGTCTGGGATACGGAAAATCTTGCCGTGTGCAATACCACGAAGACGTTCTCAGTTAACGGACAAATTCACGAGCCTCTGTTTTGAAGGAATATTACAGCTGTGATTGGCTCATGAGATATTAATTATTGGACATCACTGGTTCAATTACGTAAGTGAAACAATATCTGAACTAAATTTACATTTACGCGAATAGTGATGGATGTTGCTATTAAGATTACAAAAGTTTTGCTCAATCTATGTACAAAATCTCTTGCCTTCTCTAAAGGCTTTTACCTATGATTGTGTGCTTAAAGGCTGCTAGCTCATTCATGAAAATATTTTAAAGGTGTTCATTCATTTTAATGGACTCTTGTTGTCCTTTTTCTTGAAAGAAGAGTGTTTTTTAAACAATGCTCCTTCGTTAGAATGCAACGTTTAATTTTTGATGATTGAAAGAGTCCATACGTAGCCCATTATACACATTTTAAAAAATGTTGATTTTTATGTAACTTTGCACTACATATTTCAGTCTCGTCTTTAAAATAATTTGAAACTTCATCAGAATCCGTTAATTTGTGGTAAAGTTATGAAGGCCGAAATAAATACACGAAGTGTTTGTTATAAAACTTAAAATTGTTTCCTTTACCCATGTCTCAAAGTTGTGAACTAAAATATAAATACAGGGATACACAGCTATGTAAATATAGGACTAACACTGTTAATACTTTGGGCGAAATTTTACTGTTCGAATATCCCTATTTGTGTATTTAAATAACATGAAGGTTTAATTCGCGGATTAACTTAAAATCAAATTTCATTGATGTATGTGCATTACAAAAGAAACATGAATTGAAATAAGTAAGAATAATACACAGGAAAGATGTACTGTGTAATACACTGAAAGATGTACTAAATAATACACATGAAAGATTGACTTCCTAAGAGATACGTGCCGAGCAAGAAAGCAGGAAAGGGATCTAGTTAAGTGAAGCTCTTAGAGAAATTCTCCATGAAATGAAAGCATCTTCGCGTGAAAATATTGCCGGGAGACACAATCGTCTCTATAATATGTGATAGTGAAATGATATCATTGATAAATATTTTGTCGAATTGAAAAGTTAATAGCAGCTATTTCCATTACACGTTTTCTGAAGAGATCGCTATGAAAATATTCATTGAATATTACCAATTTTCTTCATTCCAAGTGGAATTAGTAACGCAAGCAAAAATATTATTATTATATATTAATATTTCTTGCTTAAAGAAATGAATTAAACTTATTTATACTATTTGTTCATTTTTATCTTTCAAGGCGATGATATGCACATCCAAATTGCACCTATGCATCCAAATGGCATACATTGCATCCAAATTGAAGCTATTCATCACACATTTCAAGAACCTTTAAAAAATCAAAATCAAAAAGAATTTCTATTTAAAAAAATCCTAGAACAGAGGAATTTCCTCTTAATAACAAGTCAAGTATACCAATGGTAGGTATGTGCGTATGTGTGTTTGTGACAAATGCTTCGGGACGAGACCCCTTTTTGCCTGCCTTGCGGGAGCCACCTATGCTCCGTGCACCTTTGCCACCGCGCCGGACAGTCGACGCCCACACGTCAGGGCTCTTTGTCGCTCTGCCCCACACCTGTGCTTCCCCCGGAATACCTGCTTCCAGCCAGCCCCTTTCCGTCGCCTCACGTCTAACCTCTGACCGGGAGGTCCTAGGGTTCGAGTCCCGACGGTGTCAGGACCTTTGACCAGGACCTAGCTACATAGCTAGGTCAAGTTCAGCCGCTGTCTAGAGAACTCTATCGGCCGGCTGCTCTGATCGGTAGCTTTCCGTAATTTCTCCGACCAACACCAGGCGAATGTCGGAGCAGTACCCTAACAAACGAACCACGGACCGCGCGCGATCTTTTTGTTCCTTTTCCTTGTACTCTCCTCACCCCTTACTGACACACACACTTACACTTACACTTACGTGCACTACACTACTACACATTCCGAGAAACCAGTCGGGAGCTTAGAGTATGACCGCGATGGGGCGGTGCGCCGCTAGGAGGGAGGTATACCTGGATAAGAAAAACTGCTAGCCGTCGTGGAGTCAACGTTGGATCTCGCCATCGACCGGGAGTTCACCGCCACCTCCCGCGATCAAATAAGCACTACACATATGAGAATAAAGACTTAGCGGTTGACTCGCCCGAAATGACTATTCAATCAGTCAATTGCATCTACGCTTGCTCCATATTCTCTCTTGCTCCGCCACCCTCATGCCACCGCCAGAGCCACTGCGATACCGCCTCGCGCCGCCGCCCCCATCCCTGATCAGCGGTTTCCGCTTCCGTTCGCCACCCCGCCGTCGGCATCACTACCGCTATCCCATTTCAGCGTCGAACCGCTGCCACCTCAGATCCGCCATTGCAATCCTCACTTAACTACCTCTGCTATCGCCGCTTCAACTCCACTCCTCTCCCCTCCTCAGCCTTCACTTTATCGTCGATGTCGCCCCCTCAACTCCGCCACCGTCACTCCACCACTACCTCCACAACTGCCGCCACCGCGACCACCTCAGCTCTTTCGATGCTTTACTACCACTGTTGACGCCGCCTCAGCTCTGCCACTGCTAGTGCTGCCGCCGCCGCTCCCGTCGTCACTTCTACCGCCACCGTCGCCGCAGCCACCGGCACCGGCACCGACATCGTCACCCACACCGATACCACCTCCCTTACCGATACCGATACCGACATTTAAATCGACATCGACATCAACACCGACACCTACGCTGACAGTATAATCACATCTACACCGACACCGCCACTGTTACCGATACAAATACTGACATCGACATTTAAATCAACATCGACATCAACTCTGACACCTACGTCGACACTATATTCATACCGTCATCGACACCGACATCACCATCTCCACCCCTACCATTACCACCACCACCACCACCACCACCACCACCACCACCACCACCACCACCACCACCACCACCACCACCACCACCACCACCACCACCACCACTACCACCACCCATTACCACCACCACCACCACCCATTACCACAACCACCACCACCACCCATTACCACCACCACCTCTACCACCGTCGCCGCCGCGCCTGCCATGGGCGTGCTTGCCTCGCTTCCCCCTTTCCCATCGTCGTCATACGGCGGCGCGTCCCCCCGAAAGGCCGCTTTCGTGCACTCCGGTCCTCACTAAATTTATCCCCGCCGCCGCCGCCGTCGCCAGACAGCTGGGCACGAAAGAGACGCGTGGCGGCTACCGGCGGCGATCGATGGGCGCCCGAGGGTGGTGGCGTGGGGACGGGGAAGGGGCGGGGCGAGGCGGAGACAGCGGCGCGGGCGTCGTGACCGGAAGGTCTCCCCTCGTAACGCCTCTTCCGCCCTCTATCTCTTGTCACCCCTCGCGCTGGCTGCTCGGTTCCCACCTCGCTCGCCGCTGGTCACCCGCTCGTCCCTTTCCGCCCGTTAACCCTCTCCGTTCTCTTCGCCTGCTCAGTGACACGTCCTTCTTCCAGCTTGCTCCTCATTTGCTTCCCTATTTCCTTTTCTCTGTTCATTTGCCTCGTTTGTCTACTCCCCCTTTGTCGAACCTCTGTTTTGTAAAATATTACTTTCTTACTCGTCACTTATCGAACCTCCTGCCGAGCCCTACTCTCTCCACCTGGTGTGTGGTTTTTTTCTTTTTACATTCACTCTTTCCCTATTACTAATCACTTCTTTTTCCGCATTCGCCAACGTGCTTTTTTATTTTATACAAGAACATTATTTCTCACTTTCCTTTCACTTGATCTTCCTCCCAGCTCCTCTTTGATTTCTTAGTCATTATTACTCTCTTCCATCAGCTTGTTTTTTCTCTGTTTATTTCCATATTTTCTCTGTATATTCTCTAACGGCTAAATTATGTTTGAAGTCCTTGCTGCTCTCAACAGGATTGTTTTCTTCTTCGTTTATTTCCCCTCCTCTACCGTCGGTTCTTTCTTTCGCGTTTCACCCACTCCTACATTGCTCGACTTTCTGTGCATAAGAACATACCTTCACTTCCAAGTGTGTGCTTCGGACTTATTCTAACATATATTCAGTTCATTTCGTTCTTCAGTTCAACTACCGAGTTACACTCCTTTTTTGTGCGTTACCATGCCCTGTCATCCCCATCCACATTGGTTCTTCGATCCCCTCGTACTTTCCACGCGACCGCCTCTAGCGGCCAGTTCCCAGTCGCCCCCGCCACTTCCGCGTCCACAGGAGACCTTATCCTTCTCCAGCGCGACCGCCTTGCTTTCCGTGCACGTGCCGGGAGAAAGACACTTCGATGCTTCCGGGGGACACAGTGAAGTCGTAACGAGATCGCCTTTACTGCCGGCTCGCGCTCCGATGATTCACTGCCTGCTCGAGAGGCGACCGCGAAAATTGGGATAAAGGGCGCTGCGCACCGGGATAAGGCGACCGCGCCGCCTTTTATGGCTCACGGCGGAAGGCAGCCACCGCCAGCCGGCGACGCGAGGGCAGACGCGTTTTATAATGTTTCTGCTCTTCTCGCACGGGCGTGTGCGGAGTCGCGTTCGAGAGACGTCGGCTTTGGTGGAGCCCCTAAAGTAAAGTTTTCTGTCAAATACCATTTACTTGATAGAACTACATCACGCGACATACGTGGGTTTATTGTTATGATGAGATATCTGAATTCTCAGGCAGAGCTCAGGTTCGACACGTTGCAGAGTACAGATCTACATGCACGTGCCGTCCGCAAGTCCATGTAGATTTGTACTCTGCCACGCGCCGAACTGTAGAATTGAAATAAAAATATTTACAAAGTAGTGATAAAATACGCTGACAACAATTTCATGAGTTACATGAAAATGTTCATCATAATCGCCATCTTCACAATCATTGCCAGCATTATCATCGTAATTATTGTCGTTATCGTCACCATCGTCATGGTCTATATCATCAATGTCATCAAACGCTTCATCGTCATTATATACAAGAATTAAACCAAATAGAGTAAATTAGGAGGTAACTCAGTATCTACATACATATATTTATTTTGAAGAACTTGTCTACAGCGCATTTCTCGCCCTGCATTTGCATTACTGATAGAATACCCACAATTCGATTATCTAAGCCGCTTATAAATTATTGAGAACTACCGCATTTGGAAGAACGACGTTTTGGGAGAACTCATGCATGACCTCCTGGAACAAAAATAAATTGACTCAGACGGGCTCAGTTCTTGCGTGCCTTGCCACCATCGCAAATGCAGTGCATTCATGGAAAGCGATGTCCGCCGCATCTAGTGATCTATAGAATCTACACGTTTTTGAGGCAATATCTCGTTTAGCGTTCTGTTGATCCTCGTGATGAGTTCTTTACAATCCATCCGTTTGGAAAAGATTAGGTCTTCACGATGAGTGCCATTTCTCCGTAAGCAGACTCAGCAAGACGTTACGAGGAAAGGCTTGCACTGTCATTTTGGTCTCGTTCTCCACGGAGTCATCTTACGTATTTAGGGTCATCTTAGATAACGTTGTGGCGATAGTTGAAGTTAGGGCTGGCAGTGATGATTATAAACATTTACGGAAGTTGCTCAACTTACCGGAGCGGAGGAAGGAATTAGGATAGTATTTTACGTTCCAGGATGACATACAGGGTGTTAGGAATGCACTCCATGACGCAGCACGAAATATCTGATCCTTCGTCTTAAAGTAACGCGGGATTCAACCCTTTAGTCTTGAAGTAACGCGTACTTGGGCGCAAATCCTCCAGACTAGTGCGCCGCCCAGATCGGCCAGTGTTCGAAAGTAATACATGGTGGTTGGGAGAGCGTGACCATGGCACAACACTCGAGCTGACATACCAGTATAGGTGCCTCAGGGCATCAACTGATGTCACTGCAGTACCTAAATCTGGTAGGTCCTGCGGTTCGAATCCCGATGGTGGCAGCATTTTCGACCCTAGCTTGTCACCTAGATCGACCTCAGCCGCTGACTGGAGGAGAAATCTAGCGATCGACCGCTCTCATCTGTAGTTTTCCGTGGTTTCTCCGATCAACATCAGGCGAATGCCGGAGCAGTATCCTAACAAACAGACCACGGACCGTACGCGATCTTTCCATCCTCTTCCTTGTCCTTTCCTCACCGTTTACGTACGCATACATGCACTACACTACCACACGTCGGGATCTTATAGCTTGTTCCGGATGGGGTGGTGCCACGATGGAAGGCGATATCTGTTTGAAGAAAGTCTTCTCTAGCTAACATAAGTCGGTGCCAGATCTCGCAATCCGCAGTTGACGCGCCCGGAATCATCAATCTTTGAAACACTCGAGCTGACATCCATGTCGGATGCAGATTTCGAACCCGCAACCCTTCGAACTGGGATTACCCAGGCGCCTCCCGCTTAGCGATCTTGTCTACGCAGGTCGTACTTTTGTGGTATAGGTTTGTCTTATACGTCTTCCCCTCGTTGGTTTCGCTAAAAAAAACTCTTTCCTCCAAAGCGAACGCGATCGTTGTCGTTGAATGAAAACGTCGCTGCAGAGCGCGTGGGTGTTTTGCCATGGGCGTTTCGGGCGCCCCCTCTCCGACATCTGCGTTTGCAAAAGGGTTTCCACGCGCGAATCCACACGACTGGTGCGGAATGACGAACGATCCACACTCCGCTCTGCCTGTTGCTCGAAGCCGCCACCGCCACCGCCACCGCCACCGCCACCGCCACCGCCACCGCCACCGCCCCCACCGCCGCCACCGCCGCCGTCGCCGCCTCTGCTTCTCGGAACGTGGCACAGTTACGCCTCGAGACTGGGTGGCAACGTCAGAGGTGGGGATGTTGAAAGGATGAAAAAGGAACTAAAAATATGCGAAGGGAGAATGATCTTGGATTGAGGAAAATGGGGGATGGAATAAAAAGTTTGGAACTGTGGTTGGTGAAATAACTGTGATGGAATTAAAGTCGAAATACAATTTTATTCGTAATCCGTTACAAGAGCCTAGTCGTCAACAAAAGATGAAAAACGTAATGTTCGGCCACTTCCAAAAATCATGTCCGAAAACGTAAGCAACGCGAACGAAATCTCTGGAGGCAAAGTACTTATTACACAGCCAAAAGCACAATACAAACTCAAGAGAGACGAACGAATGTATAAACTATAAGGGGTTAGTTGCTCTCTGCTCGCTCCTGATACGACGTCTTCGTCAGGGGAAAGACTATCCTCTACTCCTTACTCCGCGCCAATTGACGCGCATTCTTCTGTTCGCCGCCGCTGTTCCACTTCTTGACAGGCGAGGAGTATCTGCCGCTACTGGCTAGTGGTTGCCTATGGTACGGACAGTAGATATCGTACGACAGTAGGTATCCAGATACTGAAGAAAGATAATTTTAAAGTGTGAAGAGATTAAAGTGAGGCTAATTTTTAATGATGGTTAAAGGGCGAGTGAATGGCAATTATTGCGTGTGTCGTTTCATGTGCGTAATTACAACGTTTCGGGGCATTATATTGAAAAAAAATCTCTGAAGCATTTTTCTATAAGGCTTTTGTAATGAACAGCAGTTTTTCACATTCAGAGAGTTACCTGATACTTTGCGAATGTTAATAGCCGGGACAATTCCTAAGAAGCAGATGATACGAGAATAGGGTGTTGTACGCATCACGAGCAGAAAAACACATTCAGTCAAATTGTCAATTAGATTTTGGAAGAAGATTGAGAGGATAGCATGGTTATGAGTACGAAGATCTACAGGATAGAGAAAATCAGGAGAATGGACAAATTAGTGGCGATAAGAAGGATCGAGATTGCAAACAGCAGCAAGGAGGATAATGGGAAGGAGGATTAGAGGGAATGAGGCAGGTCGATCGAGAGGGAAGAGAATCGAAGGAGCAGGGATTGTCCGGAGAGGAAGGAGAATTTAGGAGGGTGGCAAGGAGGAGAAGACAGAAGTGATAGAAAGGTTGAGGAGAACAGAATTGGGCAGGAGGAGGAGGGGCGGCGGCGTGGGGGTAGTGTGGAGGATAATGACGCAGCCTGGTGATGAGGCGATCGGAAGGGTAGAAGAAGGATGAGGAGTTCTAGTGGGCGGGGCGACCGCTGGTAGCTCCCGCTGAATTAATTTCACAGCCGATGACTCGAGCAATTTCGGGAAGTATCCCAAGACTGCGGCGCAGGCGCGTCGAGGGCGCGCTGGACGTGTTTCCGCCTGCGACGGCGACGGGTCGGCAGAAGCCACTTTCGCTCTGCCCGCCGAAATTACTCGATAACACTCTCTGCTTCACTTCGATTCACGACTTCAGTCACCTCTTTCCCACAAAAGTTCGGATTATGTGCAAAATTTAGCAGGTTTTCACGTAATGGGATAAATCGAATCTTTCATTTCAATTCATCAGAAAAATAATTTGATTACAAAGAGTACTATTTCCTAAACTGTCATGTTGGTAACTGTAACAACAGTTTAGAAGAAAACACGACTGTAAATTAACTAGTTTTAACAATGAAGTTTGGAGCATAAATTTTAACTAGATTGTGTTGTGTGTTGAGATACGAAAAAAGAATCGGGAAAAATCTAAGCTTCCTAGTGATTCTACTGATTATAGAATTTCTCGACATTTTTCGCGCAAAAGGGATATTTTAAAGGCCGTTCTTTTCTCGTTACTGTAGGTTTATATAGATGCAGAAATATTTTTCTTCCTTCTCAATGACTTGATCTTGATTCACCTTGTTCAGCTAGATCTAAACTCTATTATTATCATTAATACATTTCTTCAGATCATCGCCAGCAGTTAATTGAGTTATTAATTAATTGTGTATTCGGAGAAATTTTTAGAATTGCCTCATTTCTGGTACTGTGTTTAAGTTTTCCAGTTTTCTTTTGAAATGAGATGCCGGGGTGCGACTTGTTTTTCAGTGTTTTTTCTCTCTCACGATCTTTGATCAAAGGCTATTCTGAGGAACAAATGACTGTTGGGGACAATCATCCTGCTCCAATGAATTTCTCCGCGATCCAAACTCTTAAAAAAGGGAAATATATTGGAATAAGACTTTTAAAAAATGCCTACCGCATGCGAACATAGGCGAGAAATAGTTGCTCTTTCGTTGTATCAGTGTGCCGTCTCCACCGCCTCACAGATTTATTGGAATTTGGCAGAACAAAGGCGTATAAAATTATTGCGTTTCTCTACATATTATGTAAGATCAGAATTTCTTTAAGTGGTAGTCCGATGTATTGCATTTCGACACTTTTTATTTTCAAATTTTTGCATCAATAAGTATATCTCTTTATAGAAGTTTATTTTTCGATTTTGACATAGGTGTTGTATCGATGTCACAATACGTCGATTGTTCAGTATTTATAGCTATATTGCATGTATCGAGTAGAAGGAATCGATTCTTTAAGAAGGATCTCGTGTCGCGTCTTCCTTTTTACGCACGAGATTGCAAGACAGTTTTATTTTGGACATTAAACCCTTTGTGTATGGTTCTGGTTTTAACGTATGTATTTTATCACAGAATATGGACGATCATTGTCAATCAAGTTCATTTTCAGAATTTATTTCCTTTGGTTATGTAGAGTGTCAAGAAGTTTTGGCTTCTAAAGAAAAGTTCGTAAACTCCTTGAAGTCTTTTGCTGGCACTGCAATCGTCATCTTTCTAGAAAGAGTTTTGATGAACGTTCTTTTTGAGGTCTCGACAGTGGCAGAAGTGCCTAGAGTTCCCGTATTGTTTTTTCTTGTACAGAGTAACTTATTGCCATTTTAAAAAGGAACGAAGAACTCTAATAAGATTTCGTCAGAAAAAATCTCATTATGATGATTCGATTCTGTTAGTTGCTTCTTGATAAAGCAAACTGAAAATTTTCATACTCCATTTAAATACTATATTATCGTTTCATCGTTTTTGTACTTCTTTCCATAGGTCAGGTTTTTTTCTGTTTTTGATGATAAATAAAAACTTGAACTGTCAAAGACATTCTATTGCTCCACATGATAAGTTTTTTTTTATTTCCACAACTTTTTCAACCGTTACTTCTTGGAACTTTGACTTTGTTTTTATTTAAACGCAAAAATAGTAAAATTTCTGAGCATTTTGGACAAACTCCATGAAAATTGAAATCTCATGTGAAACTCCATTCTAGTATAAAATGTTTCTCCTAATAGTAAATAATTGAAAGAAAAATTTTTTTGCTTCGAGTCTCAAATCATTAGCATTTTATACCAATGTTTATACTCTCGAATTCAAAAGTGCACTGTTTTCAAACCTAAATTCCCAAAATACGTAATCTTCTATTTTCTAATTCTTTCATCATAATTATTATACAAATCCTAAGCTTCACTCTCAAAACAAATTTGTTTGTGACACTTGCAATTTCAAAAGTTACACGAGCTTAAAGTCAATTTTTTTCAAATAATCAATTTTTAAATAGCGTACATATTTTTCACTAAGCGTAAGAAACTACATTTCTATATCAAAATTTATTGATTATTAGTTGATGTAACAATATTGCTCATCAAAAATTCTGCAAATGTAACCATAATCTAAATTTGTTAGTAAATTTTTTTTTAAAAAAATAAATTGAAAGCGAATGTTACCATATGCATGACAGACGTAAACAAAATTCACCTGGAAGGCTAGACGGCTTAAAGCAGGTATGTTAAAGTCGTGGATAAGGTGCTTTATTACTTATATATACTTTGTCTCTTGAAAAATATTTCATTGATATATGTTTAGCAAATGAATAAGATAACTGAGAGCGATGCGATTGTGAGATAATTTATATATTTTATCGCGAAACCAATATTATTTACTTTCTAAGTGGAAATTATTGACTCTCTTTTTATTCGGCGCATTTTTAATTGTGTTGAGTATTTACTGGTATCATGAAAAGAATGTATATATAAAAACAATGGAATAACGGATTTTTGCGTCCTTAATGTTCTTTGAGTTTCGTTTTGTGAGTGAGAAATTGGAATTCGAGAACACTTACCATCGGAAACGTGCTTTCCTGTAGAATCACTTTACTCGAGAATTATTAATTGAGAAAGTGTACTTTCACATGCTGTTCTCACTTATATGTAATAATATATGTACTCACATTATTTAAAAAAATATTTAAAGAGTTTTGACGAGGAAGAATTATAAAGTTCGTTGTACCAGGCAATAGGCAGCCCACACAAGGAGGCGGCTACGAAAGACTGCCGACGCGAAACGTTATTTGATTGTCGATCACGAGCAGGAGAATTAGCTCATAATAAAGTGCTAAAGACGTTTTCTAAATTAGTATTCCGCGCCGAGAAAGTCTAAAAATTGTTGAAGAGAACTTAAAAAGGCGAACAAAAGGCCCGTCGGATTTCCTTTAAAGAAAGAAAAGTGGAAGACGAGCCCGACGCAGAGCAGCGAGGTTAGCCGGCGATGTCAGTGTCAGAGCGTTTGCGTAGCAGCGCTCTGCCGGTCCGGTGGTCCGCTGCCGCCGCTGCACCGGCGCCGCGTGCCGTCAGCACTCTTCGAGTAGCGTGCGTGCGCATGACGTGCGCCCTAACCCCCCCCTCTCCCCCCCTCCCCACCCCCGACGCTGCCTCGCGCGCAACCGACGGACGTTTTTATCCAGGCTGACAGCACGTAAGTGGTAGGGCGGTGGGCCGCCCCGCCATTCATCTCCGCGCCCCGCGCCTCACGCCGCCGCTCCCGGAGGAATCGGCGCGCGCCGAGAGATTAAACCGCGCGCGGCCTGTGCGGTACGAGCGAGTGTAAGTCGGCCGCGTGCCACGCCCCCCTCCGCGTGCGCCCGTCGTCATCGCCAGCGCCGCCGATCGCGCCGCACAAGAAGTGAAGAAGCGAAGAAGCGCCACAGACGCCTCCGCTTTCCTTTGTGAGTGCTCCGGAACTTTCGCCGCCGCATCGAGTTTCCGCCAAGATTAAGGCCAAGTTTAATAAAAAAGTGTCCCCGTCGCGGCGCGGCGCCGGCGCTCAAAGCGACGCCGAGTGAAGGAGAATGGCGGCGCGGGCGGCGCTGGGCGGCGCCGCGGCGGGCTGAGGCCCATGGGCCAGGCGCGCCCGCCCGTTGCCGCCCTCGCCCCTAGAGCGGCCGGGCCACGGTCGGCCTGGGCGCGCGTCGCCCCCGCAGCCCTAGCCGGAGCACCAGCCGCCGCCGTCGCCGAGACACAGAGAGGAGCGGCGGGCGCCGCGGGTCGTCGCGCCCTTCGCCGCCCGATGCCGACGCGCTGCTGCCCGCGCCCGCGCCCTCGCCCGCGCCCGCGCCGTCGCCCGCCCGCGCCCCCGCGCCTCCGGCCCCGCGCCGCGAGATAGCGCGGGCGCTGCCCACCAGCGCCCAGACGGCCCAGGCGGCGGCGCGCGGCGCCGCGGACGCAGCCGCCGCCGCCGCCGCGGCGGGCGGGGGCGGTGGAGGGGGGCGGGGCGGCGGGCGCGCCTCCAAGAAGTCCGCCGCCGCCACCATCGGTCAGCCGCCGCGGGAGCCGTCGCCGGCGGGCCGCGCTGCCGCCCAGGCCGTGCGCGCCGCCGCCGCCGCCGCCGCGGCCGCGCCCGCCGCCGCCGTCGCCGCCGCCCCGCCCGCGCCGCCCACCGCCCTCGCCCTCGCCCCCGCCAGCGGGCCCCCGTCGCCCACACCCGCCGCGCAGCCGGCCGAATGGCGCCGCCTCATGGGCTCCATCCGGCGGCGCGTGCGCGGCGGTCGCGCGTCCAGCGGCGGCGCGGAGACGGCCGCGGCGGCGGCAGCGGCGGCGGCGGCCGTGGCGGCGGCGGCCGACTCCGCCACCGCCGCCGCCACCGCCACGTCGCCCTGCCACGCCCCCGGCCACGGACCGCCCTTGCCCTCGCCCAGGATGCCCGCGCTGATGTCGTCGTCCGACCCCGCCGTGCGGGACGACTTCCTGCGCGCCACCATGCGCATCTTCCTGGTGGTGTCGCCGCCCATGGGCCGCCTGCAGGTAGGCGCTCCGGCCCCCTCTCCTCAGCTTTCGTGCTCGTCGCAGACGAAATGTGTGTGCGCATGCATGGATCCTATTTGCGCACAATGCGTGCGTCAATCTAATGCAAATTACTGATGCGGTGGATGTTTGTAATCACACGTGTTAGTCGAGGTTTTTAACCAACGATGTTCGCTTGTGGCCCGTATGTCGTTTATTACTTTCCATAACACCACCTTAAGGCCCCAAAAGAACCCCAAAAGAAAAATAAATGTAAATAAAAATTATTTTTGTTGTACAAGGAGTACAAGGAGTACACTCATACGCTATCTTCAGCTCCAACTCATTTCCTCTAAGTCCGTCACTCTAAGAGTGACGTTTTGTTTCTCTGTTTAGTTCGGTTAAGTACTGCATGCATAACAGTATAGTAATACGAAAATTGTATTACAATATTTACCTACAATTGTTTACCAGTGATCGTGGAAAAATATTCTCTTTTTTGGAGGTATGTTTATTTTAGAATGGCGTCGGGATTATAATTGTAATAAGTTGTATTAATATTATTATTGTTAATATAATTTAGATAAAGATAGGGATGTTTTACAATTTCGGATGTATAGACTTCCCAGTAGGCTCTGGAACTGAATGTGCGAGTTTATTTTTTATGAGTACTAAACCTTGTATTCCCTGGTGCCGGTAGTGGAACAAAGCATTGCATTTCCAGTGACTGCCTTAGCGATGGTCAATTGGAACATTTTTTCTGCGACGTCAGAGGACGGTTTCGTAAGCTCCGCGAGAGTTTCCGGTTGCCTTTCGCCCTTTAGGGCAGCGAGGCATTGTGAAATATTGTTTCGAAGCCTACAAAAGCTGAACAGGTATGCGCTGTTCGATTTTGCGTGTTCACACACCACAGTAGTTGTTTATTCGTTGGGTTAGATTAGATTTATTATTAATTCTGCAAGAAAGGTGTGAGCGTGTAGCAGAGTGCCGTAACTTTACGTTCTTATATCGTCAATTAAGTATTCAATTCCAAATTCAATTACAAATGTATAATTTCACAGCGCTAGCATTCATAGCTCACCTCACCTCACCTCACGTCGAGTCAATTCTATTGCACCGAACTGTAACATCTTACTGTTGGTCTTACTGTCTGTTGTGAAATGTAACATCTTTCTGTCGGTTAGACGTATTTTATCTGTTATGTGGGCAATTTAGTCTCCAATGTTTTACTCTTTCTATTGTATGTTTCTCTTTATTCTTCGTATATCTTACCTTCCTCTTTACTGTAAAATTCCCTAGAATAAAACTTTTTTGCGTTTATATTCTCTTTCCCTCTTGAATTCGGTTTTATTTCCCTGTGATATGTCAGTTGAACAGTTTTTCATTTCATTTGTTTATTGGATTTATTTTCACTACCTGTGCAGTTAAAGTGGACAATTTGATTAGCTTGATCCCCGAAAGTGAGTGTCCAATGAAGCTTTAATTTTCAAATGCAAATGACAGTATTAAACAATCAAACTGTCAAATAAGTAACCGTGAAAATCAATTGAAAATCTATTTTCTATGCATCGAAAGCATTACGTGATAGATCGGAATATGTTGGAGTTGTTCGAAACAACTATTGGAAAGGATACTGGATATATCAGGTACTTTCGAGTTGTTTTTGCTCGTATTCTTAGCTTGTGAAGCTAGCAATGACCCTGCACCCTCCTATTTCAAATGAAAATTTCATGGCGGCACCATCGATTCTTTTCTTCTCCCGCCTTCTTCGCCTCGCTGTCCAAGTCATTATTTATGTTTGACTGTTTTCATAAGTCGCGTTTCTAAACGATCTCCTGTGTTTCCAGGTTCCGTGTAATTATATTCATGTCTGTGATGTTTTTTGAAGTCTGAGGAAAGTAAATGACATTGTTTACGTGTGCCACTAATATTTCATGTGCGAAATGATATTTTTTAAACATCTCTGAAAAGTGTACTTCATCTTTGTTTCGCATCGAGGCCCTCGTGTTTTTTTTTGTTCGTCGGTCCCAACACATTTTCTCCTGCCCTCGTGATGGCGTGCAAACAATCTTGTCATCAGCTCTGGCAACTCGCGGAGAGTGGAGGAGGGCAGTCAACTTCTTTCAGAAGCCGCCCGCACGTAGCACGTAGGATGCGGGCGAGAGTGGCTCATTCGAGGTGGGAGAGGGCGGCCGGTCGTGGAGAAGAGCGGTGGGCGGGTGTGGGTAGGACGGGCGCGAGGAGAATGGGCGCTCGGAGGTCGGGCACGGGGAGAACCGATGCAGGGTTGATGAGCGCGGGCAGGACGTGGAGGATGGGTACTCGGACGCCGAGTGCGTTAAGGATGGGAGCTCGGAGGTAGGGCGCGGGGAGGTCGGGCGTAGGGAGGATGGATGTGGGGAGGGTGGGAGCAATGGCGGGCATGTGGAGGAAGGAGCGGGGGAGGGCAGGCGCGGGGAAGTCGAGTGCGGGAAAGGCGGGCACGGGGAAGTCGAGTGCGGGAAAGGCGGGCGCGCGGAAGTCGTGTCCGGGGAGGGTGGACGCAGGGAAGTCTGGTACCGAGAGTAAGGACCCTGGAGGGCGAGCGCAGGGAGCACGGGCGCGTGGAAGTCGGGCGCGTGGAAGTCGGGCGCGTGGAAGTCGGGCGCGTGGAAGTCGGGCGCGTGGAAGTCGGGCGCGGGGAAGTCGGGCGCGGGGAAGTCGGGCGCGGGGAAGTCGGGCGCGGGGAAGTCGGGCGCGGGGAGACCGGGCGCGAGGGGACGGGCGAGCCAACTGAAGAATTGTGCGGGTAAGAAAGAGTTGCCTGCGCCCGCAGGGGGCAGCGCAGGAGCTCAACACTACGTCACGCGACCTCTTTCGTCCGAGGGGCGTCGGAGGCGGCTTTTTGCTGGTGGGCGGAGCAGAACAGTTCGGTCACTCCGCGCCGACCCGGGGGCTTCTCGGCTTCGCTTCTCGCTGGTTCTTTTGTCTTCTTGTGAAGAGAGAGCATTCTTGGAGAATCACGACGTCAGCGGCACTGAGTGGGATTGTGGGGAAGAAATATTAAGCTGACATTTCCATATTCACTTCCTTATCCGCTTTCTCTCTCTTTTCTCTCTCTCTGACCCACATTTTCTATTTTACTTCTTCTTACACACGAACATGCACTAGGGTACTCACTTTTTGTCATTCTCTCACCTATTCACACAAACACAAATCACTCACTCTATCAACGATGCCTCAACATCCTCATATTCGCCGACTCTGTCGTATTCACTCAACTGACACTAGCTAATTCACTCGCACATATTCTTACTTCCTTAATCGCACACCTTTTTATAGAAGACGAGAAGAATATTTAGCTTTTCACTTGGCAGCGCAAACGCAGCAAAGTAATTATCGACCAATCTACTTCGAGCTATGCTTACTGAACCTTGAAAAAAGAATTATTTGTAACATCGCAACAGAAAAAGAAAACAATTTTAAGTGATAATCTTAAAATTATTCTTTAATATTACTGTAAATTCTTGATTCAAATCTTTACATATACTTTCTGTACGTAAGCTGCTTAGGGTTTCTACGCAGTTAAATCTATAAACGAATTTCCTCGTCTATCGGTTATTGTTTCGCATATTGCTGTTTGACAATTACTACACAAAACACGGATTTTAAATACTTCGTGTGAGAAACTTCCTACAGGTTTTATAGAAATAGACGTCCTGATAGTATCAAATCTGAAGTTAAAATCCGTATAACAGATTACAGGCTACTTTGCTTTAAGTTTTCATATCAAGCGAAAAAAATCTTACAGAAGTATTCGTGTTTCCGTGAAATGAGAAATGTGATTTTGTGGAAAAGGAAACATGCGATTCTGTTTTGTGGTCGTTTACATGCACGGAATACGATTAAATTCCTCGTTTCTTTACGCTAGGGTATGAGAAATTACGTTCAATACGCCATGAAAAAAATAGGTAGAGAGTTGATCAATTGCTTTTATTCCATTGAAAATTGACTTCTTTTCTGCAATTTTTTGTTGCACGCCATTTCGATCCAAATGCTTTAAGGCTAATCTTTCTACCATTCTCGCTTTTAGAGTCATAAGAGACTTATTATTTTCTTTCATTTGTTCCGTCCATTTTTATCTTAATATCTACTTAAATGTCTCATTCCTTAAAGTCTATTTCTTTCGTACATTTTAAATCTTTGATGTGTTATTTCTATTAAATTTGTCTTTAGAATGATCAAGGTTTTTTTTTGTAGTCATTACGGTTCTCCGATCCCTTGTAAAGCATTTTGTGTTTGTGTACGGTTTGCACAGTTGCAAACTCTTATCTTTGATATTGTTTCTGAAGCCTTTCCTCCAAATTTATTATATAATTGTAACACTTGCCTTCCCTGGTTTTGTAGAATCTGCTTCCCTCTAATTCACTGTCTTCTACAATTATTAGTGAACTATTGTGTCGATTTGCACCAGAGCTTTTTTAATACAAAAAATACGTATTTGAATATCTCTACAGTTATGGAAGAGGAAAGGAGGAAACTAATTTTCTTACCATAACTAGTTCTTTTGATGTATATGCGCGTTAGAGATTATTTGGAAATGTATAATGAAGTTGTAAATGAAATTTGAAGTGCTTCTGGAAATTTCTAAATTATATTTTTGGAACGTAGGATTTGGGGTGGTAGAGCGTAATACCTTTAACCGTAATCCTTTCTCCATCATTGCTTGTCCCCTTCATTTTCTTCCCATGCGCTTGTGTAGTCCATAAACATGAAGTTAATGGATCCAGCATCCTGTCTCTTCTTGCATACCTCTTCCATTATCTCCACCCTTGAATTAATATCCACTGTTACTGCTGCCGCTAACGCCACCCCTCCCCCACCACCGTTTCCTTCTTCCTCGCCTTATCCCATCATCAGTCATCACCTTTGGTACCACCACCGTAGACACGAAAACTTTTTTCCAGTCAGACCTTCTGACACAAAGAAACACACAATCTCACCCTCTTTTAATAGACATCAACATGAATATGTTTTTCGCATTAGTTGTAACCCCAGAAATTAGTAATTATCACCTCATAAACTTTGTCCATTGTGCAGTTAGGTCACTTTGAGAACCATCATCTCGTATGGTACAATCTCCTCCACCTTCCCTATCATGGTCGCCACCACCGACTCCTCCGGTTCATCCATGGTCATTACTCCTCCTTCAGAGGAACCGCCAAGTCTTCATCTGCCTCTGACGTCTTCACCGCTTCTTCTGCCTCTCATTACACGTTAATCCATCATTATCGTTTGATCTCATTAGATCACCACTTATGGATTTCAAGAACTTAGGTAGTAGTAGTAGTGGAAGGTAGCCTAAACTCCAATGAATAAAGGAACAATCCATGGACATCAGGTCTGTGTTTCTACAGCCAACACCACCGTGTTCTCTCCCGCTTCATGCATGCCCAATTGCCCAACGTCAGTTCCTCCAAACCATTCAGGGTTCCTGAATGGCCAGTTCCGTTTTCTCCATGACCGTTACCACAACCGTCTCCACGATCATCGCCTCCGTTTCCTCTACGTGTGGGCGCGCCGAAGCGGTGGCCATTTCGACCAGCGGTCTGTGGAAGCGCGATGCGCCTTTATTGCCCACCCTCGTGGCTCTGCTCGCTCCTTCCGCCCCCGTTGTCCACCGCCTCCGAGCAGGCAGCCCGGCGGACGGTCTTTGAGCGAAGTGGCGCCCAAACTTCCTCTTCCCCCGAAGGGACTCCCACACACGACGCGGAGGTCACGTGATCAAACTTTTATGCTGCCGAAATCGTCTCTGCAAAGGACGGTGGAGTTCCCGCTACCGAGAAAGACAATGGAACTCTGAGAGGATCGGATCACCTGACCGTAAATATTTCATACTACTGTCTAGACGTAA
Organism: Teleogryllus occipitalis; assembly: GCA_011170035.1. Classification (NCBI taxonomy): domain Eukaryota; kingdom Metazoa; phylum Arthropoda; class Insecta; order Orthoptera; family Gryllidae; genus Teleogryllus; species Teleogryllus occipitalis. The sequence continues at coordinate 680,233 of BLKR01000099.1, read as the reverse complement.
AATATTGTTCACACTCTCCTTTTTGTATTTGGATGCCGCGAATAGAAACTGTATGGTACTCCTAGAAATATATTAGCTTAATCTCTCGTTTTAATTTTGTCTGTGTTCGAGAAATACATGCATCATATTAAGCATCATATTAATGAAATGACACAAAATGCACTCATACAAAGATGTTGAACATTATTATATTTGCACGTACTTTCTAATTTACTCAAGAATTCCACAAAACAAGTAAACACACAAAGTAAAGTAAATTCATTATCCTGCTTATGTACGGAGATCGACGTGAACACAAACTCCAAATGTATTACAGATCCCTTTTATGTGTCTCAGTACATGCAGTTCGAGGAATCACCACACACACACTATCTCACATGCAAGAACACACGTACTCATTTACGCTCACACGCACACGCAGGTATGATAAGTCTCTCTTGCTTTTTATTTCTTCGTAGTTTTGATACAGAGTAGAACGGTAGTATTTCACTGATTCAGAACAGCAGTCGTAAACTCTTAATATTTGAAGAACTGCCCCATTATCATACTCCTTTTATGCTCGGGGCACTCACAGCTGTTCGTGTAAACTGAGAGATTCTCCTCCAGACGGCTGTGAAGTGAGCGTATGAAAAGTGCATTCTGTCCCCGGGTGAGCACTCGCTTTCTTCTTCCATCCTCGCTTCTACCGCGTTCTTAGCTCGCTAGTGCCACCACCTCGTGACGGCTGTTTTAAGGCGCAGACGCCCAGTGGTGTAAAGCAAACTCCCCTACCCTATCACTTTTGATATGAAATTGTCTCTTCAAAATTTGCTAACTACAACATTTAGACACTCCTTCTTTCCTCTGTACTCAGATTTCTTTCGTTCTGTTCATTTCGTCGTTATTTTAGGAAGGGTAATTACTTTTATTGCATTTATGCAGTTAATATTTTACGCTAAATCCTCCTCCTTGCTTCAGTCATTGCCGTTATTGATCTTGCATTACAGTCTGTCATCCGGACGCTGGTGCCTATTTCGCACCATTTGGACTCATCGTTTTGATGATCGATGATTCATTAATTTCCCTCCCAAATGATTCACTTGACGCGCAGTTTCTGTTTGACGCTCTATTCTACCACTTCACTTCCCTTCCAATTTTGTATTCACTATCTCTTAGTGCGAGTCCATTTCTATTTTCTTCTTTGACTGCGACATTTCGAATCCACCCATTCCCTTGGCAGTTTGCTACACTCCCCTTAGCTCTAACAGCTCAGTGAAGCCAAGAACAATTTACTCTTTTCCTTTGCATTCTTATTCTTTCCGTTTCTGTAAATTTGATTGTTAGATTCATGTTCTCGCCTCCCCATTTCCTTCATTCAACCGTCGCATATTTGTTGCCACCACTACACTACCATCGCCCCTGCCACTGTTACTTCCCCTTGGCTCCCTTGTGACTCCCACCTTCTTCCCTGCCCCTTCCACTTTTCCCCGCACCATCCCCACACCATCCTCGCCGTGCCGCTTTCCATCCAGTCCTTTCTTCTGGTCCGGTCTCTCTCCCCTGCCCCGCCTTTTTCCTCTGCCCCACTATCTCTCTCCCTCGCGCTCTATTTCTCTCTCTCTCTCCCTCCCTCTCCCTCTCTCTCTCTCTCTCTCTCTCTCTCTCTCTCTCTCTGATTCTCACGTTTCTCCTTAGTGGTTCTTCACCTCTAATAGAACACCTCTTTCCTTGGTCTTCACTTTTCCCCTCTCCCTGCGTCGCACCACTTTGTCAGCGCAGTCACTACCGCCGCCTTCAGCGTCCCCGTCACCGTCCCCACCTCCCCTACCACCACCTGCCTCCGTCCGCCAAGAGTCAAGCAAGCCGCTTTTATGGGGACCGTTACCTCCTTCCCCTCCCCTGCCCCGTCGCCTAACGGCTGCTCCGCAGCGCCCGGTGCCCAAGTGCCTCTGTTGGCGCCCCGCCCCCACCTCCGAGCCGCATGATCCTTTTACGACACCTTCATGCGCCCCGCGCGCGGACCCTTTGGCGGCGAAAGATCCAGCGCTCGCCCTCTCGCTCGCTGCCAGACGAAGACGGACGCGCCGGCGGGCCCACCCGCTCGCTGCTCAGTAATTTACGTTCGGGAGCTGCTGCAAGTTTAATACGCGCCATGTGAACTAATGTTTCTGCGGACGCTTCAGGCTACTAAAACTCTGGAAGTCTGTTGCGCTGTTTCTGCTTTTCTAAATGTTGCTCTCCTTTTAGTACTCACGCCGCGGTGCTACTCATGTTGCCTCGCCCGTGCGGTAGAGTTGCAACGCCCCTGAACGAAAGATTGTTTTTTAAACATTCCTTTGGAAAAATACAGAAAAGTTTGTGTCTTTTTCTGGGTGTTGTGTTCTTGTAATTAAAGAATTAAGCTAATTGTTCCCATTTGTGTTCTTTGCAATATTAGTACGAAGTGATGAAGTAAATTAAAAGTGTCCTCCAGAGCTGTCTTCCTCTCTATTCGAATCTTCTTCAGAACCAACTTCCCTTGATTCCCAATATCCTGCAGAGGAAACTTCCTCTATCTTCTTCTAAAATCTTCTTTAGAGGCATCTTCCCTTCTGTTCGATCTAACTCCAGCCATCCACACTCTAGCCTGAAAATGATCCACCGTAAGCTTGAACCCAAGGGCGATCAGCAGTGATAGCTTACCGGTAATACGGTTTTCTCTATATCATCGTTGGCCGGGATGTCGTTTGGTCCGAGTCTCGACGGTGACAGATTTTCGACACTGGCTACGAGTGCATAGGTAGTTGATTTCATTCAACGTCTGGAGGGGAATTCTAGCAGCTGGTAGTTTCCCGTGGTTTCTTCGATTTTTACCTTGCGGATGCTAGTGCAATGTACTAAGAAATGGGCCAATTGTTGACCCCTTCTCCATTACATTTACATTCTTGCACACGACGTACGTGGTTAGACCGGCTGGGGCGGTGCATCGCTGGGAAAATACATAGAGTAGAAAAAACTCGCAAACCGACGTTTATGTCGGCACTGGATCTCACGATTCTCGGAGGAAGAACACCGTTACCTCCAGGGATATAGTATGCTGTACCCACCCTCAGAACGCAGCTGAATGAACGTTTTGTTGCTTTCCCTTTATTCAGAGCCCAGCATTGCCAACATTTTCAACGATCTATTATTACAGCAACAATCTTATAGTAGTCGAGACTTCCTTAATTAATCCTCACTGAGTCATTTAAAGGCTGACTCCCGGGATGCCTGAATGTGCACCTTCCCGTTGACTCTTCCTCGCGAGCCGTGGCGGAGCGTGGGCGTGGGCGGGGCTGGTCGGTGCGCGGCCGGAAAGAAGCCGGCCCGCTGCTCGTCTCGCGGCCGAGCGCGCCGCTCGGCTCAGGGTCTCCTGGGGGTCGGCCGCCCCCGCCCTCCCCCATCGCGTCGCGACGCCTCTCTTCCGGCGCTTGAGAGGAAGCGAGGCGACGCCACGCCGTCGCTGCGCTGGGACCAGCAGCGCCCGCACGCCGCGCCACTGGGCGGGGGTTAGAGAGCGCTGCCGCTGCCATTTCCACCGACGCACTTTTGTTTTTCTGATTCTGGCTCACCGTATGTTCACACACTGGACATTCACGCCTACGTTAGCACTAGGTGAATAATTAATATTGTATCGTAGTAAGACGTTAGGCCGTTAGTTTTCTTCATTTGAGTGCTTGGGAAGTTTTAACAACCTAAGATGATTTTTGAAAATTGAAAACGCAGTGAATGATATTATTGTCAAATGATATTATTGTCATGTTTCATATGTACTTTTCAGTTTCATTTCTCATTTAAAAAAATTATTATTATTGGGTGTGGATGTACTTCTCATAGTATTTTGTGTTGTACATTATTTTTATATAATTTTCCTTCGGTGTGAAATCTAGTTTAGCGTTTTTGATGACATGGTTTATAATAATTTACTTTTCTCAGTGTGACTGCTCGAGAAGCTCTTTTAAATGTAAGCTATCGTCTCTAGTAGTAGGCCCTCGTCCACATGGGATGTTAATGACTATTAATAATAATGATAAATAATAATGTATACCTGTAGGTAGATAGATAAATATGCGGAATTGAGCATTCTCTAATAGGTTTTATTTTCAAGTGTCAAGTCGGATTGTAACGAACGTAGCAATGATGAAGCCGTAAACAATAAAAGCGATGATGATGATGATAATGATGAGGATCACGATAGAGGCTGCACCGTATGGCATTAAAATTTACGTATGGACGATAATGGTGCAGTGGACTTTATTCCTTTGGTGGCGACCGTGGATGCCGAGAGTAACGATTCATCCGCTTGCTGCCTCCCTCTAGTGATCGCTGCTCAGTCGCTCTTTGGTGTTGCCGACATGCTTCGGTGCAGTAAATATTCAGTCCGCGGTTACATCCAGCAGCCCGGCGGCCCATTACCCAAATACCCACTCGCAGTCTTTTATACCATCATTTGCTGCCCCCCACTCTCTTTCTCTCCCGCTCCTCATTGTTCTACCTGATGACCGTTTCGCATATTATTACACGTGTTCCAGCTTGTAGCGCGCTCGGGTTCGTGTATATATAACTTTGAAAATCGCCCGCCCTCAGAACGCAGCTGAATGAGCGTTTTGTTGCTTTCCCTTTATTCAGAGTTCAGTATTGCAAACATTTTCAACGATACGTTATACATACTTATTAACTTAAGATTCGAAATACAAAAGAGACGAAAAATATAAAAATTAGACCTAATCCTTCAGCAATAAGAGGTAATGAGAGCTGTTAAACACTATGCATATTGAGACGGAAAAGAATATGCTTTATTTATTGGAAAATTTATATTTTGAAGTAAATTCTAAAACAAGTAATGTAATAGGAAAACAAGACAAGTGTTGGACAAGACAGAATGTATTTTTCACTTGCAACTAGAAAAATAAAACATAAATGAAACATTCATATATGTAATTACATTCAGATAAATTACATAATGTGGTTAAGTTGTAAGGTAATTCATAATCGTAATGGATTCAGCTGTTCACATAATTTTCAGTGTATGTCATGCAGAAAGAATACCTGTGGGGATTTGTATACTGTTTCTTGTAATAATGTGACATTTTAGACTTTGAAAGCATTTTCCCGAAAATACGATTTCCATTGAAACTACAGATACTGAACGAAACGCTTCGTGGATCATATCAACATAATTGTTTCCGCGGTTTTCTGTAAATGGCCAAAACCGTATATTTCATCAGAATCGTAGGTAATATGTCGAACGGGAGAGCGCTGGAACAAATTAATGGTCTTCAATAGTCATATTTTTTAAAATGTAGCATTCATGTGGAGTTTATGTCTCTAAAGTTACAAAACTGAAAATTACCTACGAGTATTGTTAATCTCTTCCTTGTATTAGAAAGCCATCGCAATCTTTAAATGCATATTACCAGAACAAAAAATTACTTCGATAATGCTGAAAGTTTGGAAAGAAGATATTGTGTATCAGATCATTACTGATCTGATACACAACTGATCATTACTGATTGAGGCGCTCAGAATAATAATGGCTGACCCCAACCGAAGTTCGTTTAGAGAAAAATGACTTCTTCTGTTTTCGTTCACGTTCACTTTCACTCCGGATAAATTTTTGAAGGTGGAATTTGAGGGGTTTTGCAACATCCCAATTTATTTGTTATTTCAAGATATGATGGGTATATGGTAGGAGTTTACCATCATACTTGTAAATGAAAATGCAAGGTCGCTTGGGATCTGCCAGCATTATCCTGAGCGCCTGAATTCTATCCATGGATTTTATTCGTGAATGACAAAAAACTGTATCCGTAGCGTTCTCGTCGCTTCGGCGGGAGGACGCTGGTCCTCGGGGAAGTTTCCCGTTTCCAAGCCCTCCTTCCTCCACCCTCCACCCATCCCGCAACCCCTCTTCCTGCCAGCGCCACAACAGTCGCAGCAGCAACTCCTTGGCAGGCTGCCTCTGGGAGTGGCCTCGCTGTCCGTTTCAGTCCGCCCTGTGCCGTGTTGCGCTGTCGCCGAAGTGTCTACGTTGCAGTCGGATGCCGCCACAGAAACGGGGTCACCGCCCACTGCAAATAAACGCCAAACATCCTTTAAAATTCGTGGCAGTTATTGGATGGAAAAGCTCTGTTATTGTGGTGTCTGAACCGAGGGAAGCGCGTATACCTATTAGTGATTTTTAGTCGTTATAGAGTTCACCTCTGGAAATATGATTCCAATAATTGTCAGTGTTCTTTTTGTGACCATATATATTACATACGGATAGCATGCACAAAATTTAGCAATACGAATAAAGTTTATAATGTAGAATACAGAATATCAATTTAATTTCTAATGTGATGACTGTCTTATTAATATTGAAATTATATTATTTAAATGGGATTCTATTTATAACCGGTCAAATTATTAATTATTGAGCAATAACTAAAATATCTTTCTGTTTTAATATAACAACGTATCGGGAACCTGGCTTGTCCCCATCATCAGCTACTATAATAGTGTATTATGAAACAATGATGTAATGATGGGAATTAATACACGAGTGTGATATTATGATACGAGCTAGTATCGTAAACTTTACATGAGTGCTTTACGCTTTACTTGTAATATAAACTTTACTTGTAATGTACAATGTAAACTTTACGCGTTACATTGAGATTCATTTGGTACTTTTTCTACGACTTTTATAAGTTAAACTTTTACATTGAACCATTTCGTCGCAGTTGACATGCAGGATTCAGCCAGGGTCACTTAGCGGAGAGCTACCATACCTTCCGCAGGTGGCTTTGGTTTACCAGCCCGCCGACAGGAGAGTACAAAATTTGCTGCAATTATTCCGAGGTCACCATTTTCCCTTTTTCTCTTAATTATGGAGGCGCCAACTCATCCTCTGATTCACTATACATTTCAAACTAAACAATTAGCCGGTTTTTAAGGGCAAACACACGACAGCAACATAGAACACACAAGAACTTGCGTTCTGATATTAACGTCAGTCGAATGTTCCCTCTACCACTACCACTGAGCTAGTCAAATATGATCAAAGTAAAATTACGATCCAATTTATTTTAAATAATATTCCATGTAAAAATTACTGATAATAAAAGAAATTAACTCTGATAAATATAATATAATATGAAATTCAATTTTAATGTACACAATCGAACGAAACATTTACTACAACGATTCTCAATGTTTAGTGAAGTGGCAATACTTGGTTTGTAAACTTCTCTGTGATTGGTCAAGAACCCGTATCATAATGAAATCTTTATCGTAATGAGTATCATTGTGCAATGGGTTGCAGCCATCAAATGACAGAATTATACAATGGAAGTAGAAATAACAATCTGAAGTCATGTGTTAGAAGCCAAATAAAGTTTCATTTATTTGAACGTATTCCCTTTTTTTACGCCAAAGATATTCATTGAAGTCAAGTCATTGAAAAATAAGAAAATATTTAAGTAATTACCTGAATTAAATTGAAACGTGTTTTAAAAAACGGTGAGTTCATCTAGAAGATATAAAACTGATCTGAACTGGTTTTGTTATGTATGTGGCTCATTTACAATATGACTCCGAGGGGGAAAAACCACCCCGTTTGCATTTACTTCAGCTTTAAGTTAGGGGATCAAGATAAGTCTTGGGCCTCGCCATAGTGTTTGTGAGTAGAGAAAAGAGGAGAGGGAGAGAGAGAGAGAGAGAGAGAGAGAGAGAGAGAGAGAGAGAGAGAAGGAAATGAAAAACAGAAAAGGAAAGAGAGAAAATGGAAAAGAAAGAGAGAAAATGGAAAAGTGAGCGAGAAAATGGAAAAGTGAGCGAGAAAATGGAAAAGTGAGAGAGAAAATGGAAAAGTGAGAGAGAAAATGGAAAAGTGAGAGAGAAAATGGACAAGTGAGAGAGAAAATGGAAAAGTGAGAGAGAAAATGGACAAGTGAGAGAGAAAATGGACAAGTGAGAGAGAAAATGGACAAGTGAGAGAGAAAATGAACAAGTGAGAGAGAAAATGGACAAGTGAGAGAGAAAATGGACAAGTGAGAGAGAAAATGGAAAAGTGAGAGAGAAAATGGAAAAGTGAGAGAGACAATGGAAAAGGGAGAGAGACAATGGAAAAGAGAGAGAGAGAGAAAATGGAAAAGTGAGAGAGAGAGAGAGAAAATGGAAAAGTGAGAGAGAGAGAGAGAAAATGGAAAAGTGAGAGAGAGAGAGAGAAAATGTAAAAATGAGAGAGAGAGAAAATGGACAAGTGAGAGAGAGAGAAAATGGAAGAGAGTGAGAGAGAGAGAAAATGGAAGAGAGTGAGAGAGAGAGAAAATGGAAGAGAGTGAGAGAGAGAGAAAATGGAAGAGAGTGAGAGAGAGAGAAAATGGAAGAGAGAGAGAAATGGAAGAAGAGTGAGAGTGAGAGAGAAATGGAAGAAGAGTGAGAGTGAGAGAGAAATGGAAGAAGAGTGAGAGTGAGAGAGAAAAGGAAGAAGAGTGAGAGTGAGAGAGAAAAGGAAGAAGAGTGAGAGTGAGAGAGAAAAGGAAGAAGAGTGAGAGGGAGAGAGAAAAGGAAGAAGAGTGAGAGGGAGAGAGAAAAGGAAGAAGAGTGAGAGGGAGAGAGAAAAGGAAGAAGAGTGAGAGGGAGAGAGAAAAGGAAGAAGAGTGAGAGGGAGAGAGAAAAGGAAAAAGAGTGAGAGGGAGAGAGAGAAATAAAGAAAAAATCCTAAAAAGTATTTAGGTGTACAACACATTTGAAATATCCATTGTTCCTTAATTTTACGAGAACACTGAGTACCAGAACGTTTTTAAAGGGCGGGCAAATAAAGCCGATTGTTGTCTCGGAAAGTGTAGTTCGGCCGGCGTTGACTTGCGATGCCTGTGCGCGGAGACTGGTTCCGTTAGGTCGCAGAGTTGACTCGCAGCCTCCTCCACAACCTCCCCGTGACATTGCGTGTGCAAATCGCATGCGGCTTTCAGGCGGTGTCTTACTAACGAGATGGCGCGTCTCATATGCGCCTTCAGTCCCCGAGTAATGCTCGTGTATGAATTGCGCTGCTGGGTCGCGCTGACGTTTGCTCCCTTAACGACGACTCCGCGGTGGAGTGTAATGCTACTCTACTAGGGTTTACTCTGATTGAAACGTCTAACATTTGGAGTGGGGCTCTTGTTCTTTTTTATTGACATGGGAATTTAATAACCATACGCGGCGCATTAACAATTAGATAGCCATGGTAAAAACTTGTAAATGCATGGGGAAAAATTTAGGCCCTTGGCGTAAAGTTTTTACAAATGCTTTCCTCTCAGATTTATTATTATTATTATTATTATTATTATTATTATTATTATTATTATTATTATTATTATTATTATTATTATTATTATTATTATTATTATTATTACTAATATTAATATTAATATTAATATTATTATCATCATCATCATCATCATCAATCTGTTCGAACAACTTTTGCTGGCCTTTCATACTTGGTTAAACGAAATGTAAAGTTCAATCAAGCTCCCAGGAACTTTCTTCCAATGTCACTTAATTCCAACGTCACTACAATTCAATATTACCGACTTCTGCATTTTTACAAATGCTTTTTTCTGATTTTTGAATTTCCAAGTGTTTTATCATCATCATCATCTTCTTCTTCTTCTTCTTAATTTATATTTACTCTATTTTTACATTGGCATATTTTGCCACTCATACGATAAGAGGTTTAGCCAGGAAACAGTAACAATGATATTTACATTTAAGGGAATAAAATAATACGAAATTAACAAAACAATAAAATGAAAACTACATACATTAAAACTATTTTTCTTTGTTTTTCTAATTATTTTCTTGAGTTATGTCTCTATATGTCAGGTTCAGAGTATCACAGATTTTGCTGCATAATTAATGTTTCTGCAGCACCTAATATTTGGAACTAGATTTTGGTAGATTTCGGTATTGTTCCTTTGGTTGAAATTATTGTTGATCGATTAATAATAATTTTCTTTGCAATCTAGAGATTGTGATTTGTTGGTGAAAAATTTCGCAGTTAATTAAGTAGAAAAAACACAGGGGTATCTATTGTTAATGATCTGGCATATCATGCTTACTTATAATAACAATTAATGGTCCTTCAGATTTTTGCGGACTGTGTGGAAAGAATCTCCAATATGGCCGCTCATTAAATCCAATGTGAACTCTGTGTTTAAAGCAGTTGCTTCAGATGTTTCATGATTTTGGTCCCAAATTAATGATGAAAGAGTGATTGGAAATTTAATTAATGTTTCTTTTTCTTCTTTTTCTTCTTCTTCTTCTTCTTCTTCTTCTTCTTCTTCTTCTTATTATTATTATTATTATTATTATTGTCTTTTTTTCCTTGTATTCCCTGTAAATATTTGTTTCAAAACCGAGAAATTTATTGTCGGTCACGTTGCGATAGACTAGCTTATGTGATTATATCAGTGCTTGAGTTGTGGCAGCTTAGAGCAGGTAATATCTCCTACAATAGCTACTCTGTTCACTGAACGCCTGGTAGAACTTGTGATCGAATCCTCTTCTCCCGATTTCCTATTCATCAACTTCGAACGATTCACTACCACCAACTCCCACGATCGGTTTATACCTGCTCTGCAAAATTCCCTATCACAGACCTCGAACTTCGCCCTTGGCCCTTGGAGGGAACTTCTCGGGTCGTTTCTGCCCCTTTTCCCCACGGAGCCCTTCTCTCGTTGCCCACGTCGCCCATCCCTCATTTGCCCTTTGCTCCAAGATGGATGAGGGGCTCTGTTTGTGGAAATGCACCCCCCTCCCAGGACGTTAATGATAATGAATTATGTATGAAGATCGGCAAATTACCACTTCTAATAATTGTGGAGTAATCTACGGGCCCGCGGCCATCTATCATTGCGTGTTTGTTTCGGGGCGCCCACAAAGAACAGCCGGCACGCTCGCGCTACAGCGTTGTCTGACCGAAAGCGCGCTCTTCTTTGTAACAACACTGGTCGGCAGAGGTCTTGTAGGACTTTTTAAGAGATCTCACGCCCGAGACTGTGAGATTTATGTTTGTTTCCAGGCCACCTGTCCTCGTATATCAACTTACAATATTACCAATCTCTATTTACAATTTTTCACATAACATCCTCCATTCTCCTGTTGCATGAAGTTACAGTGACACTCTCGATCACGTTCATTTCTCATATTCTTCATGTTTCATTCTTATTCACAGAGCATTTTGTGAACAACTTCGATTGTGGATTAAACCTCTTCGTTATATTTTAATTACGTTCAAAATGGCCTTTTCTGCTGGTTAAACATATTTACCTTTATCATGATCTTTTCCGCCCGTTGTTGAATCAATATAGTGAGCGACAAGAAATGATCATAAGGCATTTTAGGTTTCGTATCGAGAATATTATGCTATGCCCCAAACCACCTCTGCGAAGTGATGCAGGGATATTTATTGAATAAATGTTATACGTACACTGCCAACTTTAATCATTTGTCGTGTGGAAGAAGTAAAATAAATTACTCGTTAGAGGGCGTAGTTGCAGAGTAGCAAGAAAAATATATGATTATTATGAAGGACCTACAAGGAAGAATTTTTCGTGATCCTCATTAATCATTGTTTCTAAACAAGTGCTCCCAATGTTTTTTCTGGAATATGGTGTCTATAATTAGATCACATCAAATACAGTTACATTAATATTTGCATCTAGAATACGATATAAATACTCGATGCAGTGCAATTACGATGCATTGTAAAGATGAGACCTTCTAACCGTAATGGTTCTGACGAGCGTTGAGAATAGTAAGTAACGCGAGTAATGCCAATGCAAATTTAGACCATTGAATGACATACGAACATTTCCCTTTATTGTCTCATACAATTCCCTTCGTACTCTCAATGGATTCGCCCGTGAGCTCTGGGATTAATGAATAATCATTAAATCGACACTAAATTCAAAGGTAATACGAAACAAGTAAAATAGGCTTTTCAGTTACTAAGTATCCATTTTTTATCTTTAAAAACAACTTCATAATGCAACATTATGCTTACTTAAATATTTCAAAATTTTTCTTTTTTAACACGCGAAATGAAAATGCAGAGAGTTTTATAGTCACTTCTTTTGCTCCTTCGCCTTCTTGACTGACATTATTTTCAGGGTACTATGAGTATTATTTCCGAGAACGGATCTTACGTTGTTAACTTCTCTGAAAATGTAATCTTTACAATTTCCTATCGATAAAAAAACTGAAATTCACAAGTTCTTTGCTGTGATTGTGAGGACTTGCAAAGATTTTTCTAATAAATGTAGTGTTTAACGATTAGGGCTTGTTAGTAATGAACAATTTCGTGATTGTGATAGAACTATTTATACTAGAATGTATATAGTGATGCATTTTATTATCGAATATTTTTTAGAATTAAAATAGAAATTAAGAATAGGCAAAATAAGTTTTAGTGCTCACCGTTGGATAAAAAATGTACAAAAAAGAATCACTTTAACGGTTTCTGATAATTCTGCAAGTCTCATTTGCTGGTGACGTCGGTAAGCCGCCAGTTCTGTGGCCCTCGGCGAGCTGCGTCGCAGGTCAACTCTCCCCAAGTGGCGAAAGGGAATGGGGTTATCAAAGAGACTACCAAATGGGCTATTAGCTCGCAGCCGGGCGTCTGGGCCGTGTCTGGGCACGCGCAGTATTATCCAGCGGTGCGGCGCCGGTGGTCGCACGTTTCCCCCAGGCTTTCAACGAGCTGTCACATACCTCCTGCACAACGTTGCGTCTGGCCAGTTCCTAGTATAGGATGGTCTGTTTTCTTGTGTTCAAAGGTGGTGGTGGTGGTGGTGGTGATAATGTGGTTGTGGGGTGACGATGTGATGGGATGGGGTAGGGGTGATGTGATGATTACAGTGGCAGTGGTGGTGGTGGCGGCATCTAATAGTGATGTTGTGATGATGTAATGGTGGTGATACGATGGTGCTGATGGTGGCAGTGTCTTTTAGCCCACGCATGGACTGTTTTGTTGGTAATTCCAGAACGTGACGCCAAATTGAATCAGAACGATTCTATTTTTAACACATTAGCCTCCAGGGACCAATGACTTTCTGTCAAAAGACTTTGTCACTTATCTGTTACTTGTGCGATTCTCTGGTTGAGCGCGCATGCGACCTGATTAGGATGAGAATGGTCGCAGGATTTAATTTTCTGTGCGTTAGAAAGCCAGAAGTGTGACACAGCGGATAGAAATTTCCCACTCTTCCAAATTCGTAGTCTATTTTGTACTCAACATTCGGGAAGAGGATATTATCCGAACTGCATTTATAATTCTTAATAAAACAGTTTAAATTAATATAAAAATGAAAGTACATTAATGCTGTTAAATCAATTTTTATTGCATAATTAGTAGTTCCAATTAATAGCGAGAAGTATACTGTATTAAATAGAAATATTAAATCATATTGAGATCTGTTCATAACCACATAATAATAATAATAATAATAATAATAATAATAATAATAATAATAATAATAATAATAATAATTTTTTACATGTTCTGGAAATACCGAAATTTTTCGTGTACCATACAACTGTAGTGTCCATTTTGTTTTGGTGTTTGTTGGGAAGTTTTTTGTTCCATGGTCGTTGAAGACACAACGAAATTTATTTTTTACTGATATTTATTGCCTTCGATACGAAGCTCGATATTCACTGCAAATCGAACCGGAATCGAAAGGATTGTGGTACGAGGGAAATACGAAAACAGTTGAATGGTACTACATGCTCTCTTACGGAAGGTATTATGAGAGAGAATAATGAAAGGGATTATGGGAGAGAGATATGAAATAACAAACCGTATCAAGTTAACAATTAATTAATTAGAAAATAAGAACATATATGTTCCTCGGGCCAAAGGCCTTTGGCTTTTTGTCGCCGCTCGATAATTGGAACCCTTAAAACGCCCTTGGCGCGTGAATACCTATTTCGCAATCCTGCTAATTGTACCATTCTCACAGACCAATTATACAGTGACGTAGTTCCCCTTTCCTCTTGTTCACAGATTTCCATTTATTTCGTAACATTCATCTTGAGTTTATTTTCATCTTTGCCTCTACCGGCAGTCCTTCCACCGTCCACTGCTCTCCCCTCCCTTCATCATTGCCTGCCTCCCCGAAGCTCTCTCCCATCCGCGTCGCCACCTCTGATCGGAGATAGCTCAGGAGGGAAATGCAATTTCGTAATTTAATCTCGATCGGCATCCCGTCGTCGCCATGGCGACACCCACCGTCCGAAGCAGGAGGTGGCCGCGTGCAGGGGCCCCAGCGCCGCCGTTGGCACTGCAGCGGTTCTGACCGGCAGGTCCTAAGGTTCGAGTTCTGACGGTGGCGGATTTTCGACACTAGCTGGATAGCTCGATCCAACTGAGGGCTAATGACGAATCTTCTCTCTGCAAGCTTTTTGGCTTTTTGCGAGAGACTGGCTTGTACAGCCTTATCTGAGAGAAGATGATAATGCCAATTATTGGCTTTTAGCCCGAGATTTTAAACAAAAAAAAACAAACTATCTGGCAATTTTTTGCCAAACCCTCTTATTAGGATATGTCCCTTCCCAGTTTTACTTTGCTTTCTATTAAAGATTTTAATTTTCTTTATTAACTTGGAACTGCAATATTATGCACTGGTCTTAAAATAATTTGACACGGGCGCAAATGACCTTAGCCGTTGAAGCGCCCTTAAACCCAACCAACCAACCAACCAATTGAGGGCCTGTTTGGATATCGTCATGCTATGTAGCATACCCTGTAACTCCATATTGGGCAGTTTTGCAGTATAAAGAATAAACATAGCTGGTTCACATAATTTTTTTCCGTTCTCATTGAACTCATTAATTATTTAACTGCTTAAAATGGAACTCAACTATTTAAGATTCTCAATTTGCTATTTATTTTTATTTATTACTCTTCTTTCATAATTATATTTTATCATGAAGTAAACAGGAAATAGAGGAGGGAATATGGAGTTACGAGGTTTTCTAATTAGCATGACGACATGCTTTCTAGCGACTCGCAGCTCTGATCGATAGTTTTCCATGGTTTCTACGATCAACATCAGGCGAATGTCGGGGTAGTACGCTAACACATGAGCCACGGCTCGCGCGGGACTTTTCTTTTCTCTTCCTGGTTCTATCCTCTCCCTGTACTCAAACACTTGCTCTACACTACTACACAAGTCGGGAGCGTAGAACTTGTCTCTGCTGGGGCGGTGGCCTGGTAGTGGGAGATACCTGGAGGTTGAAATCTCAACGTTGGATCGGTGCCGGATCTCAAGGGCGGTCATTGGCGTCCTTAATGTAGTGAATGTTTTAACCTTCCTAGTTAAAATATTCACTATATTAAGAAGGCTAATTACTAAAGCTGTTGACGAACCCGTAAAGATCAATCTCGCTCCACCATCATGCCTTCTTCCGAACACTGTCTTGCTCCGTATCGTGTAATCGAGGTTTCTTTGCATTTCTGTTTCGTTTCCCGACATGGCATGGCTGGAAGAGGTAACTACAAACAACATTGCTATGTGCTTTACTGGTGTTACAAACGTCGATCGCCGCTTCTTTGGTACGCTGCAACCCGGAAGTTTTGCCTTTTCCAGGTTTGCCAGCACGGTCGTGCACTAATGTGGCTGCGACAAGTTATTTTCGGCCGCCCACGCGTTCAAGTAAGGGTTCGTGATTTGTTTCGGGTCCACACACACACACACACACACACACACACACACACACACACACACACACACACACACACACACACACAGCGCGAATTGTGTTCTCTCTCCCTCATTTGGTTCCTGCCAACATTTCCGCCTTTCTCCTTTTTTCCTAATTAGCTGGAAACTAAAAAGCTTCCGCCAAAACATAACTCTCTGCGTTAAAAACACTGTCGCAATTTTTTAGTATGAAGTTTAATTGATTCTTTAAAACGTATGTCCAAATACTGTCCAGAAAGAATTGTGATCTTCATTTCTTGCTATATTTTAGAATTTATAAGCTACGTCGATGCTTTCGTTGTATTTCTTTCCTATATAAATAAAATATTTTAATGACTAGGTAGTATAAGTAGTCTTACTGTGCAATAATGATTATGATGTTTATTCTAACAACAATGCATCCTGTCTTACTGCAACTCTTCAACAAATGCATCCTGTCTTACTCGTACTTTTAGAACATAGTATA
Organism: Teleogryllus occipitalis; assembly: GCA_011170035.1. Taxonomy (NCBI): domain Eukaryota; kingdom Metazoa; phylum Arthropoda; class Insecta; order Orthoptera; family Gryllidae; genus Teleogryllus; species Teleogryllus occipitalis. The sequence goes on along the minus strand of BLKR01000099.1, from coordinate 664,036 downwards.
CTATAATTTCACTTCAATTTCTGACTGTGATTAATACGAGTACGTAGTACGTTTCACTAGTATTCCGAATTTGTAGACATTATAGATAGAAGGAAAGGAGCTTGTGGCTTCTTTTGAAGATTTTCCAATTTAATAAGATCATTTACAGCAAATTAATGTATTTACCTGTATCTCGCTTGTCAAGTATGTAGAGAGCTTCCATATTCTTAATAGTGAGAAAAAAAGTAATTGTATTTTAACATTTAAATTATACTTGTAGGGGTAATTATAACAGTAATGCTTCCAAAACGTATTTCATTATTCTATCTTCTTAGTCTCCTTGAGGAAGACTGGAATGATATAGAATTAATGTCATAACTGACGAATTATCTATAATTGTTTAAGGAAATGGATTTATTATAGAACGGCCAGGATTACCTTAATAGAACTCGATAAATGCAAGGTTGTGTTTCGTAATTCTTGCGTGTAACATTTCCACTTGCAAATACAGTGTATTCTTTCCGTTTCACTCAATAGATCATGTCAGAAGCGCGTGTATAGTGCGATAAACTGTGAATTCTTTTATTGCATTTTTTAAAAAATGTCTGTTCAAATTATCCCTCATTTTCATTTATCGTTTATATTGCTTCGTGTTAGCAGCTATTATTCGATACAACGTAATGTAATGATCGTAATGTAACGATCATAATGTAATGTAATAATGATTTAGCCCGTGACATTTAGAACTTGTTATTTATATTTATTTTTGAGCGCAGTATTTAGTTTGTGCTATTCTGTAGTACATAATGACAGATGCTTCATTATATTGAACACTGATGGTGAAGTACAGAGTCATATTCTTCTTAATGAGGCACATTTTTTTAATTCTATACAAAATCACAAAACCACTAACATTTTATTCTACTTTGAATACTCTTGTGTGTACTTACAGTACTATAAAACTATATGAAGTTTGAACAACAAAGAAAACACAACCATTTATAGAAGTTAGAGATGAAATTTCCAATTCAAAGCATATTAAGCGATAATATTTAATTGGCATTAGCGCTGACATCAAATTATTTATCGGCTTATAATGAAATAAGTTAGTATTCTTTCTAATACAAACTTCTTGTGGTACACTTTGTTTTGATTTACACAATTAATAAAGAGTAGTAAGATTACAAAGATAAATTACAAACAAGAAATAATGTTGTCCACAATTATTTTAGTAAACAGTTTTTGAAATGCACTTTATATTGTTGACATTTTTTATCTTCCATCAGTCTATAAAACAACCGCATCTGCTATTATTTTTCCCGTTTCCCCTTTTAGCTTTGTCTGTCTCTCTCTCGCATTCTTTCCATCCCTCTCTCCATCTCTTTCTCTTTTCTTCCTCTCTCCCTCCCTCACCCGTCTCTTCACCGTCTCTATTTCCCTCCTTATTCGTTACCCTTATTTTCCCCTCTCTCTTGCAGCCTCCTTTTTCGTCCCACCTTCTCCCTCTCTTATCCTTCTTTATCTTCCCTCTCTCTTTCTTGCCCATCTCCCCCCTTTTCTCTTTCTTGCCCATCTCCCCCCATCTCCCACTCTCTCTGCCATTTTTATTACGCTTCTTTCCTTCATTCAGCGATTCAAATTCCTTTCATTACTCATTATGTCCCTCCATCTCTTTCCTCAGTCACTCAATACCTTCTTCCCTGTTCCTCCTTCGCGCCTCTGGGCTAGAGATTGCGGAAGCCGATGCACAGGGATCCAAGGTGCAGACGCACTTGGGGTCTCGGGGTTTTCTGCTGCCGCCGCTACCGCCACCGCCGCCACCGCCGCTACCACCGCCACCACCGCCGCCACCGCCGCCACCGCCGCCACCGCCGCCACCGCCGCCACCGCCGACACCACCGCCGCCTCCGCCGCCTCCGCCGCCTCCGCCGCCTCCGCCGCCTCCGCCGCCTCCGCCGCCTCCGCCGCCTCCGCCGCCTCCGCCGCCTCCGCCGCCTCCGCCGCCTCCGCCGCCTCCGCCGCCTCCGCCGCCTCCGCCGCCTCCGCCGCCTCCGCCGCCTCCACCGCCGCCCGCCGCCTCCGCCGCCTCCGCCGCCTCCGCCGCCTCCGCCGCCTCCGCCGCCTCCGCCGCCTCCGCCGCCTCCGCCGCCTCCGCCGCCTCCGCCGCCTCCGCCGCCTAGACGCCAGATGCGCCCGCGCTCATTTAATTAAAATACTGCTCTAAGTTGGGCGCTGCCCCTGCCGGAAGGCTCCGGGCCGCGCCCTGTTGGCGACACCTGCCGCACTCGCTGCTGCAATTAGAGGCGCCTACCGTCGCCGCTTAAAAACCAGACCTTTCCCGCTCGATGCTCTCGCGACAGAACTCGTAGGATTTTTCCGGTGGCTCTGGAGGAAATTCATTGTCGCCTCTATCTTCGTCTGCGCCTTCGACGTATCGGTTTCTTTATCTTATTTTTGGCCTTCGTCTCCGGTATTCTCTTGTCTTCCTTGTCTGAGGCGTACTTGTCTTCGTCTTCTGTGTCTTCATTAATTTACATTTTATTATCCCTCATTAATACTACTGGCTCAAGTTAAAACTAGTGGCCCGCAGCGGCGAAAATGCTGCTGAACTAAACCACATAACGATTTTCCAAATAGTTTCACGCACACTGCTCAAAATCAACAAATAAAATACTCGTATGTATAATGTATTACCTAATTTAACAAAGACAGTCGTCACGAATACTGCCATAACAAAGTATAGTACGGGAACACAATAAAACAGTTCTTGGAATATAAAAAATATCTGTTCCGTGAAGTAACTCGTGAATAGCAACTATTTAATGGCAGTCGGTCTCTTCCTCGGAGTCTGACTGTCGCATGAATTCAATGTGTCAGCAGTGTCTTGTTGAAAATGAGAATTCAGTCGGTACGTGCAGTATGTGAGAATAGTTGGATCAGAACAATAAAAATAACATGAAATATTTGCATTTTCTTCAGTCAAAATCGAAACGCTTTTATTGCTTTGAAACGTTTTGTAAACGTTCTTAAGGCATCATGTGACATATCTTCCAAAACAAAAATATCCGTTTCAACTTCGCAGGGCTTTTCACCAGATCAATCGCGGAATATCTTTTAAAAATCGTCTGAACGGTTTAGGCGCCTGCGTTGGTCACCGATGGACGGACGGGCAGACAGACGGACACAGAGGCAGAGACAGACGGACAACCGTTTACCTGTCAATCAATTTTTTAGTATCAAGGGCCCACAAAACTTGGATTCTCAGTACATTTCGTGTTTAAGTAGTTTTCTACGTACAGGAAGATGATGTATCCACTTTTTCGCTACCAGAGCCAGATAATAGGCGTGTTCTGCCAAAAAATCACCGATTTTCATAGCAGCATTACAATATTTTGACTCTTCTACGTAAGTACGTAGTGAGACGAAGGAAAGTAAAAGATGCAAAGAACGTGGCTGCAAATTTGAAGATACTTTTAACATCCAAAATAAATAGTGACTGCTTTCAATTTCGACTTTTATTTTGTATATTCCTGTTCCGTATTCCTGTAATTTAATACAAATAGGTTAGTTGGCAGAGAGATGGTCCTCTCAGACCACCATCACGACTGTGTTGTAAAAAGTCATAATTTTCAAAAAAATTATTGAACATAACCTATAATGTTGATATTCTGAAAACTATTGCTTAATACTTTTATATTCATTACAGTTTTTTAAAAGGAAAGAAACAGTATTATAATTAAGAATGACTGAACGAGGCTCTGTTAACAAAATATACATCAAAGGAACAATAGATAATCTTTGTGTAGCAACTCTTAGTATGTCGAGAGCTGGTTCAGAGGAAACCAATTGAATAAAGCCGTAAGTTAAGCCACCAGTCTTGCAGCCCTTTAGGGCGCATGTTTTGGATGACCTCCGACGTTATCCTATCGTGCTTCCGAGAAACTGAATGAGGCAGTGGGCAACTTTTAATGAGAAGCTGCGGACTGCAGAGGGAAGGATCTTTACTTCGAATCGTTGCAGCTGGCGGTGTTTCATTACTTCAAACATCGGCTATTTCCACAGTCACCACCTGTATTTCCGTAGCGTCTCTTTTCACTCTAACCTTGCTACTACAACGTTACAACTTCCAGATTTTGTGACCCAAAGGTATCTTTGATTCTCTCTCCTTCATGGTGATATGTTAAACTTATTCTGTGAGTTATTAAAAAGCAGTGCGGTTTTTCAACCCTTTGCTAATGCTGCTCCTGTAATTTATGCTCACGTGTGTGCTAGTCTTTCTCATTATTTTTCTAAAAGTCAATACTCCTATTGCGTCTGAACACACACTGCTTGTTAATTTACACTTTTTCCTTTACAGATTCAACTACTTACATTTCGAAAAACATTATCATCGGTGCCCCAAAAAGAAACACGTTTCAAAACTCGCAATTTTTGCGTTAAGTGAAGAAATGTATTTCGATTATAATTTAAACTAGTAAAATATCGTAAAGATTCTTAACATTACACCCTGTAATTTGAGAATGTTTTTTCTTTGGTTGCGAAATAAACGGCTCAGTTCGGAATAAAATCGTTCACCTACAAAATTGTATTTTTTTAAAGATGTTTTACAGATCTTGCACTTTGCTTTCTTATCAATCGCCCACTTCATCATTTTTGCGTTTTCGTTATTCTCCCCCCCCCCCCCGCGCTGCTATTCCATTCTGTCGCACCAAGCACGTGATTTTCACATCGCCCCTTCCTTTCCAATCGATTTCCCGACGGAGTCAGATTTTCTACTATAGCCTGTTAGGTGAGTCGAATCCAATATCTATCCGAAGGAGAAATCTAGCTACTCTGATCGGAAATTTTCCTTGATTTTTTTCGATTAATATCAGATGAATGTTACACTGTACTCTATCAAACTTACCATGAAGGGCGCATGATATTTCCTCCTTGTCCCCATTTCTCTCCTTACACATATGCACTTAAGTGCGCTACGCTCTCACGCATGTCGGGTACCAGTCGCGAACTTAGAGCTTGCCCGACTGGGGCAGGGCCACCCACGATGGGAAGATACTTGTAAGAGGTACTCTTCAAGCCGTCGTGTAGGTCCACGTAACACATTTCACCGGAGGAAGATCACCGCCACCACCGCCGCCACCACAGCCGCCACCACCACAGCCGCCACCACCACTACCACCGCCACCGCCGCCGCCACCGCCACCACCACCACCACCACCACCACCGCCGCCGCCGCCGCCGCCGCCGCCGCCGCCGCCGCCGCCGCCGCCGCCGCCGCCGCCGCCGCCATCGCCACCGCCATCGCCACCGCCATCGCCATCGCCATCGCCATCGCCATCGCCATCGCCATCGCCATCGCCATCGCCATCGCCATCGCCATCGCCACCGCCACCGCCACCGCCACCGCCACCACCACCACCATCCATACCGGGAATATAATATGCGCTACACTTAGGGGAGTAATGACGTCAATTGTTGACGCGCCAGGAATCAATATTCCCCGTTCGAAGTTCAACTATTCTCGGCGCTCACAGTCGCAGCCACTCGATGGGACCGGGCATGCCCTATCATCCCGCGCCTGCTCGGAGACGTTCTCCCGCGTCGCCCGTGACGCCCTCCTCGCCAGGGTCGCACCCTTCGCCCTCCGACCTCCCGCCCGTGGTGGGAAGATATGGGTGAGCTACCCGGCGCACCGAGTTTTGCTCGTTCTGCGCAGCACCAGTTTACGTCACGAACCACGTGACCACATAACGGGCACTTTGACTGAATAGCCAAACCAGACGCTGGGCGCCATGTTGCGTGGAGAGTAAGACGTGCTGAGAAACATTTTGAAAGTGACATAAAATGACAATTTTTAACCAACCAAAAATAACTTGATGGAGGTGTAAAAGATGCAATATTTCAAAGAAATGCATCAAGTGTTCTGTTTCAATGTCTTGTACGTAACATTGTGACGCAAACTGGTACCTGAAGCTCATTGGCTGAAGTCGGAAATGATTCTCAAGAGCCCTACGCTCCCACCATCACATCGCGCCATTGTTTTTTTTTGTACTGTCGATTTTGTAACTCGTTGGCTCCGTGCGAACATTACGCTCTTCAAAAATCATGGTTCTTAAAGATATCATACTTGAACCCAACTTCGAACAGCGATCGTAAACATCTCATTTTGTAGATTATGGCTAAAGAAACACGTCGTGCGTTTCAGAGATATGAAAGAGACAGTTCAGGGCCCTTCAGAGACACTAGTTTCAAGGGCCATCACTTTTATTTTTTTCATCTTAAATATGTTTGGTCCAGGTCTGCGGAGAGGGCGGGGAGTTTCCTCTTCAGCCGAAACACATAAAGGAGTTTTGTGTCAATGGTTGCCATTAAGTGGTACAAAACCATCATCATTGCCGTATTATGTGGAAGGAATTTAATAGAATTATGTCCATCCAAACGGAAAAGGTTACATCAAATAAACAGTTACTTTTGCAGAAGAATGCTTTTATTCTGTTACATGAATTTATTTCCCGGAAAGCTCATGATTTTACTCTTTATACCAGCTTTCTTTGAAAAATTTTAATTAAATTTTTACTAGGAGAAAAATACTATTTTCCAAACATTTATCTTCACTGTAGTAAAAAATGATTATTTTTTTTACATTTCTCACTTTTCTTTTGCACAGGCCATATGTCCAGTTTACAATGAAGAGTGACAGTTATTTATTCTGTTTTACAAACAGTGCTAGTCTAATTATAAATGGGTACATTTTTCTATTATTATCTCGTCCATAAGAAAATACTGTTTCTGAAGAATAATGGAACATACCATTTGAATAGAAAATATTTAAAGCGTCTTTTGCAGTAAAAGAATATCAATACTATTTTTAATTAACTGTTTTTTAAACTGGCCTATTTAACAAAGTATTCTTCTCTTTCGACTTCCCAGCGGAGTTCTTACATTTGCTTATATACGGCCTATGTACTTGTAGCGAAATAATTGTTACATGTTATTTTCTTCCGAGCTGACGTTTTTTCACCTTGCCGACAATGGTGGACATCTACTGGTCCGTTTGCCAACTGAAGCAAAGCCATCAGGCTGCTCCGCCGATTTCACAGTCCAAAGAAAGTTATTTTAAATGGGTGGGCCACCGAAACTGGCGGACCCTCTGGTCCAGCCGGAGTTTGGTAACGGAATTCTCACGAATTATGGAGAGATTAAGGCTGGGGTTCACCACCACCGCCGCCACCGCCACCGCCGCCACCACTACTGCCACCGCCATCGATTCCTCTGCCACGACCGCCACTGCCGCCCTTTCCTGCCTCCCTTTCCTGCCTCCACCCCGACAACACCGCCACCACCACCACCACCACCGCCTTCACCTACATCATCGTCCCCGCTACTACCACCACAACCTACTACTACTACCACTACCACCAGCAATACCACTGCTGCCATCCCCGCTCCCCCCCCCCCCCACCATCGGCGCCATCACCGCAACCAACGTCACCCCGAGTTCTTCAACCTTCGCCCTCAACCTTCAACCCTCTATTTCTGCCACCAACATCGTCACCGTCTCTGCAGCTGGGTTGGGACTGAGCCAGCCGCTTCAGAGCATTGATCGGGATCCCCACGGCATATCGCAGGCAGAGTCGGTGGCGGCGGCGGCGGCGGCGAAAAGTCGCGAATAATTAAAGAATGGAAGCGCCCACGGAGATAGAAACGCACGGAGCTGGAATGAACAGAAATGAGGGATTATTTTTCGCATGAAGTATTTTTCATACTTGGTTTAATTCGTTATAGTTTCATGGAAAGGCCTCCACAGCTTTGCGAAATAGGTTAGCGCTATCATGCAATACACGTTTGCTCTTTGTTTATACTTTTAAGGATTTCAATTTGGATTGCTTTTTGACTGAAATGTAATTTCAAAACTTTGATTAGTATGGAACTCTTGGAAAATAATTGTAAAAATGTATAAAGCATGAGGAATATACTAAATATTATTTTTTACGTAAGTGAATAATTTCAAAAATTGACTGCAAAAAATGGAAAAGGGCTAATATGCGAGAATCTTGAAATATAGCAAAACAATTATCCAAAACTGTTTATTTTTCAAATAAGATTACAAAATGGTATTTTTACATGGAGCCTCCAATTTTCTTAAGATCTGCTGACAATGAAAATGTCAGGGAATTGGCCGTTTTTAAACATCATTATTGCAACGAATTTCACAAAAAGTACGTAGGTTTTTTGAAATTTTTATTCCAAAAATTGAGGGGAGCTAATACGCGAGGGGAGACTGCATTCGAGAATATCCAGTCCGGGAGAGGTGGATCAGGGCATCAACTGATGTCACTGCAGTCCTCTGACGGGAAGGTCCTGGGGTTCGAGAACCGACGATGGCAGAATTTTCAACACTTACCAAATAGATAGGTCGAGTTCTACCACTGTCTGAAGGAGAATTTTAGCTCACGGCTGCTCTGATCGGTAGCGTTCCATGGTTTCACCGATCGATACCAGGCGAATTCCGGAGCAGTACTCTATCAACTGAGCAACGAACCGCGCGCGATCTTTCCTTCCCATTCCTTGTCCTATCCTACCCCTTACATACACTTACACTTACATGCACTACACTACCACACATATCGGGGTATCAGTCGGAGCTTAGAGCTTGTCCCGACTGAGCCGGCGACTACCTGTAAAGTTACCTGAAGGGGAAATTCCAGCAAATCGATGGTTGGCGCCGGATCTCACTATCCAGCGGTGGAGAAACACCACCTCCCTGGATAGAACACTCACTGTACTAACGGGACTAAAGTTGACGTGCCCGGAAACAATCAATCTAGTTATACATGAAGCTTGATCTTCGATTCTTCTCAGGGCTGTAAAATACATTATTTTCCAATGTATTCATATTGGGTCATATAATAAAGTTACTGTGTTGGGGAAAACAAAAAATTATATTCCAATTCTAGTAAAATGTTTTTGTTAAAAAGAACTATGTTTCAAAATTAGTCACTTATATCTAATAATACATCGTATCGCTTCACCACCGGTTCGCCCTTGCATCTTAATTACACCCTCCACATGACTGTGCGTGCCAGCGACTTCCGCTTTCGTTCACTGTTTTGCCACGCGCGCTCACCCGATCGATTTCCACCTTTAGCAGAAGTTCTCCGCCCACGAGGAACGTGGTGGTCGATGGGGTTGCATGAGCTGCAGAACGTTGACCCCTCATCCAGCGCCAGCTCCATGATTCAAACACCTGAGGGGATTGATCGAAGAATGGCGCAAGCAAATAAACAAATATCATTCGGGTTGAATGTTAATAGGGGTTAGAACATGTGGCGGGTGTGAAATTGACAGCATCTCAGAGTAAATAAGGGTTTATAAGTTATAAAAGAGTTGTAAATCTCATAATATCCCTGAAGTGAAGAATGAATGGAATGAATTGGATTCACCTAAGTCAAGCACTCTTTAGTATCTCAAGATATTGCAGTGCAGGGAAGTTCAGAAAGGGATGCGGTTATTGAATACTTTTTACCTTCTCGCCTACTTCGTATGTGCGAAAAAGATTAAGCGGTCATCTCTATTTATGTACATATTTTGGTGAAATCCATTGATTTTTCCAAAAGACACGTTAATGTTCAATCTTTCGAACGGTCACCTGACACCACGGTCAGCGGCAAGGCTCATTTAGTAGATTAATTCGTATTAGACCATCAACCTTACTTGACGAAGTTGCGATTTGGATTCGTAACGCTATAATAAAAGCAAAACTGAGTTTACTTCTGATTCAGCGGAATTTACTACTGAAAATTTCCTACACATAGGTTAACCGATTACTGCATTATATAGGATTAATATATCGCATCATTACTGAATATGAATTGAATTGAGAACTTGTTTTTTACTTTTTATTAAATAAATAATTAAAAAAATATTATGGTTCATAACTTCATTCTTCTTTACAAGAGAAATGTATATATTTGCTCAAAAAGAAAAATTAACCGATAAATAAAAAAGCACCCAATTTACACCGTTTGACTGCTTTTTTATTTCTTTGTTAACTTCTCTTTCTAAACAAATATATTAATTTCTTTTGTAAAATAATAAACAATTTACATATTTTTGAAATGTTTCTATGATTCTGCAATGCAATTTTTTTCCTAATAAAGGCATTTTTTCAAACCAAGCTTTGAGTGATTATTGCGGCTCAGGCATTCAGAATATCCAAATAGTTTATTAGACAAAATGTACTTAAAATTGTCTTAGCCCGTTATTGCATAGTATATTCAGTATAACTCAGCTGTAACAATGTTTTTCAGGTCATAAACGCATTCTAATAATTTAATCATGAAGTATTTTATATTACACGTAATGTACATAATGCGTTTATGTCACCCCATGCAGTGTTTGACGGTAAACGCGATTAGATAATGAGATAAAGTTAATGTAATCTAGTGGCGTCGTGAATCGGAACATCCTGGTAACACACACTGTTTCTGTATATCAGAAACGAAACGTTTTTAAGAAAATAATTAAACTAAAATACGAATGATACTTATTTTATTGACTTGATACTTATTTTATCACATAAATGATTTGAAAAATAAGTTGTTTTTTTTAAATCGTGAAATGTCGCACATTTTGTTGGAGGAGTAATACAATTTAGTTTTGTGTTTTTCTCAAGCAATATTTACTTCTGATATTTTAAATTATTTTTCCCTTAATTAAAATAAATAAATGTAATGAAAAATAATTATTGCAAGTAAAAATAAAAAAATCATGCAATAAAGGGTTAAGAGTTTATTTTCCAATTTTTGACGTTTCCTCCCCAGACAACCTGTATGTTATGTATGTACAGGTATACTATGCACACAGGTAGTATGTATTTACGAGTACTATATCGTGGGCGTTTACGGGCCCTTTCCCACGCTTGACGTGGCGTCGGGGCCCAACCGATGTGGGTCGTTAGCGTCACGCCCACCGGCTGGGGCCTCGCCGGGCAGCGCTCCCTGCGGACCCCGCTGCCGTTAGGGCTTCATGGGCGCGCTCCTCCCGCGGGGGCGGCGTGACGAGGTACTAAAAAGTGGCCTTTGTGGCGGCGGCGGCTTCGAGAGGTCCAGTTCGGGCAGATGGCTTCCCAAGGGAGAGCTGTCAGCTCCATGACAGTTTATTTGCTGCTCCGGAGAATGAACTGGAGGCGATGGATACCAATTTGCTTTTCGGTGATGGGTAATTGACAGGCGTGCGCAACCGAAAACAAGAGAGGGGGGCTCCTATGTTTCTGTCCTCCACTGGGCTCCCTTTTCTAATAAGCTATTTTTTTTAATTTACCATTGACTTATTTTACTAGTGAATAAAATATAATACAAGAAAAATTAAATAAGTTTAATGATACAATTAATTATAAATACAATTGATTTTACGTTGAACCATAAACAGTGATGCCAGTTGATTTGGAGAGCCTCTTCTCTAAATGTCATGTATCATTTCCCCATTTTTTGGCTTCAAAGGGTGAAAAACGAGGAATTGATCATATTTACGAAAATGCACGTATTACCTAGGACTACGGAGACCGCCTTGACAGTTTCAGGGGGGACCTTCGCCTCCTTTCCCCCTTTGGTACACACTCCTATGGTAATTCGTAGTTTAGATTACTCGTTCATCGATACTAATAATTGCATAGCAAAGAAATGTCTATGTTGGTTTTACGAAACATTTTTATAGCGGTTGGTAATGGCATGCACGTCAGTTATTTATAAAATGACAACACTAGCTCACCAGCAAAAAAAAACTCTTAACTCGGCGTCAATCTAAGAGCAAATTTAATTGCCTCATGATCCACTCAACGTACAGCATGTAAATATATAAGTACTTGTTGAAACTACGCCTGTAACGGTTTGTGTTGCAAACTTACTGTGTTGTGAGAAATGATGTCTCATTAATCTACATAAATAAATTTGTTTTCTACTAGTGTATTTATAACCTCGTGTGCTTATTTAGATGATATAAATACCAATTTAATTGTTTTTACAATTTTTGTCTGTCGGTTTGCCCAGGAAAATCTCTATACGGCTAAACCGATTTCGATGGGTTGTTACTGAAAATTAGTGTGTTTTGTGGGGCATAGCGGAACTACTTTGCTTCAAATCATTTAATTGCATCAATTGTCTCTTATATAATTAATTTCGTACTAAATGCTTTTCAATTCTTTCCAACAGTGCCAATACGCTTCGAGTAAGTGAGGTCAAAATTGTTATGAGTTTACCGAGAGCAATGATGGTAGTAGCAATGGTGATCTTAGCGACCATGGCAGGACAGGGGGGAAGGGGTGGGGCAGGTGAGGAGGGCAGAGCGAGCAAGGTGGGAAGATGCAAGGTGGGTTGGGGTGTGCGGCCCAGGGCAAGGCAGGCCAGGGCGGGGATACTCTATAAATAACACTCATTGTAATGTCCAATAGCCGACCGGACTGGCCGAGGTGGTTAAGAGCGTGTACCGACTCAGCACTTCGGTACGGGGTCGCGGATTCGAATCCCGCCTTGGGCAAGGTTGGTTGTTCCTTGTCTCCCCATGCAAGAGTGGTCGCGGACGGCCTCGCGTTCTGCCAACCGTACGTGAGAGGAGCTCGCAAGCGTGTTGGAGTCTAGTGAATGGTGGAATATGCGTCCCATCGGAACGTAAAGGGTAACCGACTGTCGACTGGAGAAAGCCCTAGGAGAAAAAAATAATGTCTAATAGACGATTCTGATAAATATATATCCATGCAACGTGGAGGACTGAGATACGTTTTTCATATATTTATATTTTTGAAATGAATTTTGAAGTGGGAAGAACGACTATAACATTTAATTTATGAAGATATATGTGTAAAAATTGAAAATTCTGTATAAATGCTGTAAAAAACTTAATTTTTTGTCGAGAAGTAGGAAAGATGATTACAGGATTTAAATCAAATGGAATAGAAGCTGCACCGTACTGGTGAATATTACCTCGGAATTAACAATTAATTAAAATCATATGATACAAAAAAAATTGTCTTAACTTCCAACGCTCGCCCTTGCGCAAGCAAACATCATATTTATCTTTTTTCCCAATTTTATTTCATTTGCCTGAAAACATAAATATATTAATCTTTTGAGCATTTTTAGATTCTGCGGTTTCCTTTGTGAGATAATTATCGGCCATTCGGACAAAATGCAAAGAATCATGAGCCGTCATCAGAGGGGCCCTGTGTGGGTAGAGAGGCTGGTGTGCACACTTCTCTTTCATATCTGGATCGTCATAACCTTGCCATCTATGTACTCCTTATCAGAACATTCGTTTCTAGCACGCGAAGACAAGTCAGATAAGAAGAACCTGAAAGCGTCCCGACAGTGAAACCTCTTGAGGGATGAACAAGTCATTAAGATAATTAGCAACGTGGACTTAATTCGAGTAGTTCACGTTCTGATATTCGTAAGTTATTCGCTGGAAAAGGAATATTTGTGACATGTTTAGCGCTTTGAATACTTAAAGGATATTCTTAAGTTCTGTTTTTTCTAATTTAATTATATGTATTTACCTTGAACTATTTTCCAAAAGGTCAAAAATTGGTTTTAAAATGTGTGAATCGTAGTTGCTAAACTGACCCGGATGCCTTCTCTGTCTCCTTTCGTCACTACATACGCCGCACTGTTACACGACATTAGTAAACTGTCAGAAAACTACCTCTACACGATCAGTGGCGGGGGGATTAACAATAGTAACAATAGTAATAATAACAATAGCAATAATAATAATAATAATAATAATAATAATGTCATTATTAGTATTACTTTTACATTCGATAACGGCAGAATTGCGCATTTCCTCTTTTTTGTAGCGAGAATTTTGGAAAGAAGGTTCACAAATAGTTCTGGGATTTTGTGAAAAATTATTGTTCTTAAAAATATTTACTTATATTTCAGTCTCGGTGTCAAAGTTTGTCACGTTGAGTTCCACTGATGCCTGAAGCCTGCTAACGACGTCCACAGTCTTGGAGCATTTGAAGCGGCGAGGGTTTCAGTCTCGGGACGGAGAGAAAGGAATAGGAGAGAAGAGCAGAGGGGCGGGGCCGACTGGGAACTGGCGAGGCCAGCCCGCAAACAGGGCGCGCGGTGCTGCAATGACCTCGTTGAGGCGCAAATCACCCTCGGAGAGAGAACACGACACGCAAGGGCGTTAGAGAGGCGAAGAACGGAAGGTCGGATCGAGACAACACGAAGCGGGGTGGCGCAAAAGGAAATATGCTTCCGGGTCAAGAGATGGAAGTGAATTGATCGATTATTCTATGTTCCCAGGCGCGTCAACAGCTGTGATAGTAGTTGTACCTTCAAAAGAAGTACCTTGACTTTAATGGTAGTACTTTGCAGTAGTACCTTCAGTAATACTAGTTATTGTACCTTGAGTATAATAGTAGCAGTATCTTGAGTATAATACAGGTTTTTTATCATGGGAAGTGGCGGTGTTATTCCCTCGCTGGTCGGCGAGATCCGACGCCAACCTATACTTCGGATTTCTTCCTTAGGTTTTCTCCCTCAAGGAACTCCCCCAACCGTCCTAACCGGGACACGCACGACGCTCCCGACACGTGTGGTAGTGTATTCCCTGTGTAAATACGGGATGGGGATAAGACAAGGAAGAGAAAGGAAAGATCGCGCGTGGGCGGCGTCTTAAGTCTTTTGTTATGGTACTGATCCCGCATTCGTCCTGTCTTGAACATAGAAACCAACGAAAACTACCGATCAGAACAGCCGGCTTCTAGAATTCTCTTCCAGACAGCGGCTGAATTCGATCTAGCTATTTAGCTAGTGTCTAAAACCCTGCAACCGTTGAGACTCGAATCCTAGAACCTCGCGGTCATAGGCACTGCAGTGATATCGGTTGATGCCCTGAGCCACCGAAGCCGATCGGGGTGCCAGCGCCAGGCAATGAGAATTTTAATGTCGAAAATTCGCCGCTCTCCGGCGCACGAGTACATAATTTTCTCATCTTTGGAAGTACCTTTGTAAGGGCGAGAAAGTAAAAAGGTTCCAGGATGGAAGTGCTAGCAGTCAAACGGGAGCGATCGGGAGAGGAGCGTGGCAGTTGGAGAAAGGAATAATACCGACTTGGAATGAGTGCGAGAACGTAGAACAGAGGAAAGATAGAAAAAGAACAGAGAATGATAGAAAACTGGGACGCATCTAACCGAGCACGTGGAGGACGGGCCCAGTTTGAAGTGGATAGGTAGCGGGTGGAGCAAGGGGCGTTGGAGGCGTGCTGTTTAATTAAATCGCTGGAGATAACCTGCGCGACGTTGTCAGATTTCATTTCCGCTGCACGCTGGCCATCGCTTCCCTTCACCATCTCCGCCGCCATTACCAACAGCGCTTCGCACTCAGGCGTTAAACACCCTTCTCGTAACACGCTAGCTCGCTCTAAGCAGCACCAACTACCCGGCGAGATTCTAAAGGGTCAAAGCCTCATTATAAACTCTGCAGCTGCGTGATCATAACGTGAACCGCTGATTGATATCTGCGAACATATTTAGCCAATCATAAACCCTTTCTAGGTATCTTTGCATTCTTTCTTTAATCTGCAATTACATATTTCCAGGCTTACACAGAGTTCTTACGAAAGCGCTGAAGCTTGTAATTTTCATGTCTGAGAGGTAGCAATTTAAATTACGTTGTCATATGGTCTTGTGTTGTAAGATCTCCGGCCTTATCTGCAATTCCGCGCTCCCTTAGAAAGCATTAAATTTCTTTGCCGTGCTGTTATCTTTCAATTAAGTCTTTTCCTCTCTAGATGAGAAAAACTGCAAGCTCTAACCGTGGGGCGTTTGTAACTTACTTATCGTCTCCTTCAGTGCGTTTTCTTATTAAATCCAGCAAATCTACCTGCATAAAATTTTCTCATCTATTTTTATTTTTGCGAACACAGTTTATAAATCGTGTAATAGTGTTTAAATAAAAAAGCTTCACATAATTGCTTATCCGACACGTTTAGACAAGCTCAGAATATTAATGACCAGATTCACATGTCTGTGTTGTTTCCAAAGCAATTGATGATTTGAGAATAGATGAGATCAAAACTATTGAACATGAGATCCTACTTCGTAATGACACAATGAGCAATACGCAGTAGTAATTTTCATTTAGTTTTAATTATTATTTTATGTTAATGTAGAAATATTGTGGTGATAAATAATTTGTAAAAGTATAATTTAATAAAGTACATCATCGTGAGACTTCTGTGCAGTTAAACATGTGACTGTAACGTAGCTGTTTATCGTTGTCATTTGTGGGCACCTATCAACGGGGAATCATGTTAGAAGACTCTGGATAAAGAAGCAGAATGCTTCATGAGGTCGTGGAGACAAGATTGAGAACATTTCAGTTCCACAGATTGTGGGTTTTATACAAGTGTATACATTATTTGCGAAAAATTTAAAGTGATACCTTGTGAGTGTTTAAAGAAATTGATGTCAGTTGTGAAACTGCAAGACGGAAGTCATGAAATATACTAGAATATTTTTGGTCTTTGATTTTAAAAATAGAACAATGGAAACAACTAATTTTCGAAACGCTGCGCTTTATGTATTATATAATAAATATAAAGCAATGGCAATGAATGTTTCGTGTTTACAATCAAAGATCAAAAATATTCTACTATATTGAAGAAATATAGATAGAAAAAAATAAATAATAATTTTAATAGTCATGTAAATTAACTTGTTAAGATTTGTTGGTGAGAAAGATCTGTATTGTTCATAAGAAAAAAACTATGTACGAGAAGTCAATGTATCTGCGACTCTGACGATTGAGACGTTAGTCTTCGAAATTTCGCGTTGTATTGATCTTGCTTTCCTTGTATAACCCGACCAAGCGAAGTGTAGGACTGAAGAGAGAACGGTGCATCTGAGAACTAACAATGGCGACAGTTGCGTCGCGCGTTAGCGCCTGGATGGTATAGTCTGGGGCATTCATTTTCCTATTCAAAAACAATAAAATATTGTTGCGTGACATAGTTTGCAATGCTAAATAATCAGCCCAATTAGTTTTACTTCAGATAATTTTTAATAGAAACGTTACGTTAATCACACAGACGCACTTAATATGTTGATCACTCATTGACGACTTGAAACATGTACATTACGCTGCATTTTATGTGAATCCGGAAGTTAAAGAAGAAATTCCTGAATGTTTTTCATTCAGTTTAATAACGTTATGTACTCATGTTGTAGAATTTGTTGTGTAGCATGTCATGAATATGTGGTTACTTTTAGGGACTCAAAAAGACTTCCATTCTTCATAGCACTATCAATATTTATCGGTGTAATTATGAAACGTGTCGGCATTTCCCCTTGATTTTAAATGGACCATCACAGGTGTTGTTGAACATAAAATGTCATTACAAGACGGCACATATATATATATATATATATATATATATATATATATATATATATATATATATATATATATATATATATATTTCTTTGGGCCTTCGTCTATATCAGTGCTTCAGTTCCCATTTGCACCGAGTTTACCAATAGCTGTCTCTTCCCCTCCGACGCAAAACAAGGTGCAGTGCTGCTCTCATCGCCAGTCCTACACTCCGCTTGATCAGGTTACACATAGGGGGCGATTTTAATGAAATATCATTTTTTCCTTTTCACTTTAGAATAATGCCGTTTAATATAGAAATTCATTTTGTGTTATGACAAAAGAAATTCACCCATTTTTATAGTTCATTATTTTGCATTTTTGTCGATTTCCACTAATAAGTCATTTTTATACCTTTTACGTCAATTTGAATGCATTTTTTTTCCTGATTTCATCGATTTTAATGTCATTTTTAGTGGTACTTCAAATAATATTTACGAGATGCAACAAATGTTCTCAACAGAATTACTCAGTACCCTCTTCGATTTGTGTCTCTCAGACATTGTTTTGGCAGCCGTTGTGATGTAATTCTTGTGACGTATATCAGCGCCTTTGCCGGTCCGGCAGATTTCAGGATAACTCCAATGAGATTTCCTGGGAAATAAAATCCAAACAAGAGTTCTCAAACGGAGTTCAATCGAACGAATGGAAGACGCCTCGATTACATCAGTAACGAATCCAACAGCTTGAGTTGTTAATCCGAACTGGTCTTGATAAGATTTTTTACGTCATTTTTCTTTGATTTTAGTGCATTTTTAAAGCATTTTAAGAGCATTTTATTGATCAGTTTTGGCGATGTTTTAGGTCATCAAAATCTGCCCATCTCGAGTTGCATAACTATATTTTTCATATTAACAGCAGAAATATGTATCGTGCAATGAGCACAATTCCATTTCAATGTCTCCAGCCAGACGCAGTCAATGTAAGTTGCGGACTCGTAACGTCATATAATGAAGGTGCTCTCTCACACTCGTAATGCGAGCTAGTTCAACTCTTCGTGGCAAACACAGGAGTCCGTAGCCACAACCTTGTAGGTAAAACTGTCAAGATCGAAACATGTCTGCTCCTAATTTACTCCGGGTACATGTTCTTGATTCTTCCATTCCGTATCTGGAAGGTTTGTACATGTAGCCTTATTCCAGATAAGAGCTGGATTCGGAAATTGTTTGGAAAGGGGAGGATTGTAGATCGGAACAGTCCTTCCCCGTCCATTCAAAGAAAATGACATATTTTAGAATGCCAATTTCGCCTTGGAATACCATCCGATAGAGCTTAAAAAATAAATATACTTCTTTGTAATATGAAGAAATTAATATGTGATACATGTTTTGAATATAAATTGCTTTATATTTGCGAGGAGATTTGGAGGGACGAATGATTCCCACGAGCCTGTTTCCCGTTTCCGCCAGTGTTCAGATGCACTCTTCCAGATAAAAGGAAGAGATGCGTTCTCGCTCACACAAAGGCACGCCCTTGCCGGAACAACGAGTAAAAGATCGGGCGGGGGCGCGGACGCACAGTAAGACGGCCCAAGGCTGGGTAGAAAACTGTGCTTCTGTGAGGTTAATTGAGATGCTCAGGACACTAACGGCAGATCTTAACCGACCTCGCATTTTCAGTTAGAAGTATGGCGGTAAACCCCTGCCATAAACCTATCGTATGGTGAAAAATCAAATAAATTGGGGTATGGAGAAACCCTCAAATTCCACCTTCAAAAATTTGTGCGGAGTGAAAGTAAACGTGAATGAAATAAGAAAAAGTCATTTTTCTCAAAGCAAACTGCGGTTAGGATATATACCATTATTATTCTAAGCGTCTCAATTGGGATACTGATAATCACCAGACGCGTAAACCCGGAAGGGGAAATCTGGAAGCCTGTAAGTACGTACGGGCATCTATAGGTATATTTAGATTGCGATTAATCACGAGAGGCACAAACCCAAACGGACAAATCAGAAAGTCCGTGAGTTCTTTAGAGCACCTATGAGTTTATTTGGGATAGGGTTAATCATGAGAGGTGCAAATCTGAGTGTCTGTTCATTCGCTGTGAGTGCATTCGGGCGTCTGTAAGAGTATTTGGGATTTAATCCTGAGAGGCGCAAACCCCGACGGGCAAATCTGGAAGTCTGTAAGTGCATAGGACGTATGTAGGTTTATTTGGGATACGGTTAATTACGAGAGGCAGAAACCCCTATGGGCAAATCAGACAATCCGCGAGTGTATTGGAGCGCCTGGGAGCTTATTTTGATACGGTTAATCACAAGAGGCGCAAACCCGGACGGATAAACCTGGACGTCTCTGAGGGCGTCTGTGGGTCCATTCGAGACACGGTAAAACACAAGGCACTCAAACGCGCCAAGGGCAAAGCTGTCACGTATCGAGAACGTGTATGGGTCTGTTAACGCGCCGGTTTTTTTTGTTGTCCTACTTTTCTCTTGTATAGCCGCGACGAGACAATTTCGGCCCATCCATAACCATGGCTTTTTCCATCGCATGAATCTAGGCGTTTGCCTATTTGCATCACCCCCTCCGTACATACACGCACGCACGCACACGCGCGCGCGCGCACATTCACCCATCCGCGAACGGACTGCCCAATGTCCGATGTGTATACGAATCGGCACGCGCGCCCGGAATGGGACGCCGCTACTATGCATTTTTCGCTCTGTGCGTGAAAAGCGCTGTGCGGATTGTCAAACTCTGCGTACGTGAATTGCACGCACGAGCATTTAGAGGGAACCAGAGTGCACGGTAAAGGAGATACTACACTGCGCTAATGGAACACTCGCTATTAACACATAACACTGGCGATAGACATAAAATTCAGAATAATGAAGTAATTAACTTGAGCGGTCTGTATTCTTATTTCTCGCATATTTTAAAACTGTGAAAACAAAATGCCATGTGATAGTGTCTTTAAAAAATGAGAATTTCTTGAAACGGAACCATAAAATTTTTTTAATTAAAACTGAATTAGGAGTTGAAAACACGTTGCATTGTGGTCAGCTAAACGTAGATAGAGAACCTTTCTTTGTGTTGGGTGTACACAAAATAAAATTCTTATTATTTGATTTATTTTGTATGTTTATCACAGATTTATACATACGAGACGTCTCAAATAAAATGAGACATACAGAAGTGTTTAAGGTGTTATATTTTTGTGTTGGTAGATGAAAATGGGAAGAGAAACACTCGTATGGACAACGCATAGTGTCAGTGCACGATTCTTTCGGACACAAGCAAGAATAACGTAATTTCAAATCTGACTATTTGAAAACCATAGGGGGCTACAATATTTTTTATTGAAATAATGAATGCTCATTGTTGATATTTGAATAATGATTTTGTATTGAGTCCTTCCATTAAATATAAACATTAGCAACAAATACACTTTTCACTGGGATACGAGTGGGTCAATATTTAAAATATTCTGGTGTGAATCGTGGCTATGGTACTGTGTAAAATTGCTGTGAAAGAAGTTAATTTAGTACGTGCAAATCTAAAGACTGATGAAAAGTTGAGATTAGAGACTTCTGAAGACTCAATGAATAATGATAATTATAATAATAGTAAGAGTAATAGTAATGATGGTGGTGGTGATGATAATAAAAATAATAATTAATAATAATAATAAATATAATATTATAAAAAGTAAATTCATTTCACTGCATTGTTTTGAAGGTTAAAACTGGTAAAAATGAACATAAACATATCAATGTAACCCTTAAAGTCAGTTGATACGAACAGTGAAGTTCAACACTCGCGTGGGTAGTCCATTGTCTAACGTGTGCACGTTTTCTTTGAAACGAATTTGAATGAGATTACTTCAACGGCTTTTGATTGAATGAATATTTAGTGTTTCGGGGTAAATTAATTAGTATGGTCATTAGCGCCTTAAGTAGTACGTGTTATTTCCCTTGAGGCTTCGATATTCCTTTCTCGCAGAAACGTGAGCACCGACGCTAATCTCGACATCGGGTTTCCCTCTCCAGATATCTCGCGCAGCGAGGCACCGCCTTGGCCACGACAAGCTTTAAGCTCTCGGGTGGTCTCCCAACATGTATGGAAGTGTAGTGCTCGAAGTGTGTGTGTGTGTGTGTGTGTGTGTGTGTGTGTGTGTGTGTGTGTGTGTGTGTGTGTGTGTAAGGGGCAAGGAAGGGACAGAGGAAAAAATATATCTCGAGTGCTCGGTGGCCCGTTTGTTAAGGTGCCTACCTAGCATTGGCCTAGTTGTCATCAGAGAAACCACAGAAGAGTACTGAGAGCAGTCGACCGCTACAATTCTCCTCCAGATAGTTGTTGGATTCAATCGAGCCACGTAGGTAGTGTCGAATATCCGCCGAAGTCTGGGGTCCTAATGATCTCTCAGTTTCGAAAGGTTTCCGTCCAGCTATTCGGTTAGTGTCTCATTGCACAGACATCTCTCGTCAGCCTTGCGGCGATTGGCCAACGGTGGCCCTTCAGCAGCGCCGACAAAATCACGCGGTATTTAACGAACGAAGGGGTAATTGAATTTTTCATGGATGGAGCGCTCGCGTCGTCCCGTCGCGCCCGCGCGCCCGTGATGTGGGTCGGCGCTAAAAATAATGCAAGAGCTCGCAGGCGAGCCTCACACACCGCCCCCGCGTATTATGGCTGCTCGACCCGGATCGCAGGACTCGTAAACACCTCCCGAGGGCTTGATTAGAATGCGTCGACGGGCAACGCCCCCTTTTCCTCACTCCCACCTCCCTATGCTCACCTCCATCCCTTGCTCCCATCCTTCACTCTCCATCCATGGGCTCCCCATTACTGTAGACCCATATCTGCACTTCCATCCCTGCACTTTCATCACTGCTCTCCCCATCTCTGCATTCCTCACCATGTACTCCCCATCTCTGCACTCCCCATTCATGCATTCCCAATTCCTGAACTTCCCTTCCCAGTTCTCATATTCCCTGCACTCCCCATGGTGGTCCTCCTCCAAGTGACCACTCTTCCAATATATGTGCGTTTTCATTTTAGCAAGTGCCTCTTTTTAACTAGTGTTTGTTTTAACACTTTATCCCCTTAATATTCACAATCATTAATTACATTCTAGTCCCCAGCCAATGATGTCCTCTCTCTTGTGTGCCCCAGATTGGCTACTATCTTTTTTCGCATTTTCGATTCTCATCGCTATTGTTTCCTTTCTCTAGCTACATTCTTTGTTGTCAGAACTCGTCGTCACGCTGTCAATTACGTCTAATTCAATAAAAAGTATTTGACCCAGATTAATAGAATCCGAACTAATCTGCATTACAAATAGAAGGGCGCGCTTGCGGCAAGAGAGGAATCTGCAATATGTTTTTGGCGCAAACTTTTAGTATTTTGTCCCTTTAATAACACGGACATCTGTTTTTCTGCACCTTTGATGTACGGCTGTAACATAATAAACAACAGCATACGAGTTTGGAATGTCAAAGCGGACTGCTACAGTAATTTACAACACAGATTACTACAGCACAAAAACTCGGAATGAAACTAACAAAGTAGTTTGACATTTTTGTTTAATTTCAAATTACTTGGACAATATTGCTAATACTTAATTACAAAGAAAAATATAATTCTTTCAGTTTTGTAAACCAGGGATGTTAGGATTTTTCTCTAACTCAATTTCAATTAAATAAATTCTTAGAAATCTGTACATTTAATCATTTAAAACAACATATCTGTGTTTCTGTCAGCACCTGTGCAAAAAAATTTGCTTTTCCTTAATATTGATCTGATGGAGACCTGTCGCTTCTGCAACTATACCGGACTCATCCTCTTTGTAAATGCCAAGAGCTCTGAAGGAGACAAACCATGTCCTTTACGAAAGGTCACAAACATTATTGCTGGGCGTATTGGCAGGAGAATAGCGAACAAGGACGTTTGCCGGAGTGACACGCAGGTTAAACGATATCGAAAGCATAGCAGGTTGATGTAGCGAAAAGGGACAAACAATATCCCGCATAACCCAGCGTCTGTGATGATCACCGAATGAAAGTAAACACTTTTTATGAAGAAAACAATATTAACAATAAATATACAGTTCATAAAATGCAATCGTCAATATTTAACGTACGACGGAGGATGGTGGAGGAAATTGTATTTGCCTGTTCATCGATGCTGTTATTTAGCTGATCAACTTAAATTTGTAAACGTAAAAATCTCTAGTTTTCACTTGTTAAACATTACTGTAAAATATACGTAAGAAGCAAAATATTTTTCACTAGCCGTTTACTTGCAAATAAAACCAAATATTACTTGAAGAAGAAATAATTCATTCTGAAACGTTGACAGACTAAAACTTTTTTCATACACCTGACCAACATTCCGTTATCTATTGAAAAATAAAACAAAGTACTGGCCTACAACGCCTTCCATTTACGTGATACTAGTCCACTCGCCGCTATCTCTTCGTTTAGCGGGGAGTTCCAGGCCGTGTTGCGTCCATCAGCAGCAGCTCGTTCTCCTTCTGTCCATCGTCCGCCCGCACGCATGCGGGCCAACTGGCTAGCCGCAGACAAAACATGCCGTCTCTCCCCGCCCAGAGCATTTCCTCCCCATCCCGATCAACCCCGACATACCCCGTTCTTGCCGCACTCCCGCCGCGCCGCCCCCGACCGCTTTCGATATTTCGCACTGACCCGCCCCGCCCCTTTCTCCCCTCCCTGTCCCTCTTCCCATCCCGCCACGGCCGGTACCCCTTCGACACGCACAGAGCCATCCCGTCCAGCCCCACCGTGCGTCGCATCACCATACCCCACCACATTGCTCCCTGCCTCGCTGTTCTGTGCCCTGCCGCTTTCCACTTCCCATTAGTCCGCCTCACTCCGCCCCACCTCACCTTACTGCACTCGCCCCGCCGCGCTCAGCCCTGCCGCACTTCCACGTCTCCCTGCTGTATGAGCCGACCACCGGGAGCGGTGGCTCAGTGCATCACTGCAATGCCTCGGACCTGGACCTCTTAGGTTCGAATCCCGCAGTAGCAGGATTATCGACACTAGCTAGACAGCTGGTTCGAATTCAGCCGTTGACTGCAGGAGAATTCTAGCTACTGACTACTCTGAAAGGTAGTTTTCCGTGGTTGTTCTGATCAACACAAGGTGAATCCCGGAGCAGTACTCTAACAAATGGGCCACGGACGGCGCGTGAACTTTCCTTCCTCTTCTTTGAACGATCCTCATACCTTACACACAAACTTACAGAGTCGGGAGCTTAGAGTTTCTCCCAGTTGGGGCGATGTCTCGCTGACGAGAGATACCCGTTTGGAAAAACCTGTTAGCTGACGGTAGGTCGGCGCCGGATCTCGCCATCTAGCGGGGAAAAATAACAGCCACCTCCCAAGCAAAATCATGCACTACACCAACTTGACCAATAACCTTAGCAGTTGATGCGCCTGGAACAATCAATCAAATACGACACGTTCCACTAAACCCCGATCCTTTACGCATTCCGCCGCTACCTCATTTGACGCTCCTCGCTTCCCGCCACGTATCGTCCCGCCCTGCCGCCCCTCGTCTACTCCATCTCGCTCCGTCCCGCTCCGCTCAGCTGTTCCTCGGCCACCCGCACGGATAAACGGCCTCCATTCGTTTTCGAAGCGGTGGCGACCGCTGGCCGTTTTTCAAGGGGCGCGTCCATCGCGGAATTGCGCGTGCGGTGGGCAAGGGCTGTGAGCGGCCACTGGCCGGCGGCGCACCCAACTCGACCAGCGATCGCGCGGAGCCCAAGCAGCTGGGCTATTTAAGCGGAGAATCACGATCACGTCACTACGGCTGTCACTATACGAAATTATTTCTACTGTTTTGAGTATTTACTGATTTTTGCGGTCCTAAATAATGCAGTCGGCTCCGTCAAGAGGTCTTCAAAAAGGTTGGAGGTTCGAAATTTTGAAAAGTGAGGATGTGTATAATGTTAACGAATGAGTAAACTACTAAGGTTGTCCCGTAAATATAATGCGTGTTATAACCGTGGAAATAACAGAGTTCTTCCTTCACTGTATCTTGAGGCCAACCTACACTACGGCTTGAGGTTTTCTCTAGCTTGATATTTCCTCTGGTGGCTACCACCCCAGCCGGTTTATGGCACGGTTGTTAGACACTGCCACTTTATTCGCCTGAGAAAGATGAGACTGGAGAAACCATCGATAAGAGCTGAAGTTTTCTAGAATTCTCCAAATAGGGGTTGAATGTGACCCAACAAAATAACTGCGTAGTTTCGAAAATCCGCCGTCGGAACTAAAACTGATAGGACCTCGCGGCGAATCTCGCAAGAATGGATGTTCTAGTTGTTAATTGATAGACGAAGGTAGGCCACCTCGTATCACTTATGATATTCATTATCACTATTCCTTAATCATCCGAATCAAACATCATTTATTTATATTTTGACGCTGACTTTCCGTTAGAGTTGTTCTTCTAGAATATAAGGAACACACATTGTTAGCATTTGATGAATTAGATATACTGGTCATAATGTAATTTGTTTACGTATTCCGTGAATCTACATTTGCTCAATTCCTCTTGAAATAGGTTATTGAGGTTTAATGTAGATTTAACTTATTGGAAAAGTATGAAAATGATGTCCAACGTAAACGCGCCAAGGACTTACAGCGAGGAAGGAAATTATGAATGGAGAAACTCCCAGTACCATCAATATCTCCGTTTCTAGTAATTGAAGTTCATACTCCTTTATCCGTTTTATTGTTCGGCCCAGAGGGGTGGGTGGGAACATGTTTGTATGCTTGTGCTCCTAACACGATGGAATATAGTAGTTCATGAATCACTTTTCCATTTGAAATATTGAAAGAAAAATTGTTGTACTCTCGTTTCTTTTTATAAAGAATCCTACAAACTATTAGATCTCGACCAACTCAATTTCTGAAGCTCATTGGTGTTAATTAGATTCGTTATACGACTGCAAAAATGTGCATCCAAATCCTTTTCACAATGTTTCGTATAAAAATTATAAATTAACTGTAAAGTACCTGTAAAGTGCGCATTCTGGAAGAATGTGCTTTTTCTTTTAGTTTTTTGAAAATCTCTCGCATTTCAAGATTGTTATTACTTTATATGCAAATGTATTCAGAAAATGTTCACCTGTAATATATTGTAATAAATTATTGTATTGTCATATGTCAGCTCTTTTGATGTGTCCTGGTGTATCGTGTTGAACGTTTGAATGTTATATTAAGTTAGTAACCCCAAAGGGAAGCTGAACGCTTTGTGCAATTCCCGGAACTGGAACGTGTTTACCTCATTCTCCGCTTTTCGTTATTTTATTACATACACAGAGTGTTGTGGATGCACTTGCGTGTTCCTCTGATAACGGTCGTTCTCTCTCTATATTTAGCAACTTCAGAGATAACGAAACGTGCAGACAAAGTGAAATTTTGCAAACACGTAAATGCTATTTTGTTCTTCCTCGATTTTGACTTTTATGATGTTAAAGGAATCATATCTGAAATTAATACCGGGAGTAGGCAATTTTGGGCCACTTACAAAACTGAAATTTGTATCTTTACTTTTATTTTGTTATTAAATTTTATTTGTTAGTTTTATAATATAAAATTAAATATTAAAAGCAATATATTATTTCGTTCATTTAAATCTGTAATTTTCAATTTTAACTAATTGTTTGCAAATTGTGTAGTCCTTAAGACGTATAAAATTCTAAATAATGTAATTTCATAATGAAATTCCAGTTCTTTAATATTTGGTTTACTAAATTTAATTTTCGAGTATTAAATATTCGAATATTTTGAATTTCCTGACCTCGGACGATGGCACGAGCAGGCCTTGAGCCCTGTTTAATATTTTTTAGTATATAATTTTGAATTCCTTAGGATCTTCGCGTATTTGTAAATGAAAAAGGATTTACTTGTATTTCATCTTCACCACTTCGTCGTCAATATGAAATTTATAAGAAGAAGAAGAAGAAGTAATAATTGGTTGTTCAGTCACGTGAAAGCAGAAAGGTTATCAGAAGGTATATTGGTATCCACTCCCACTCCCATCCTCAGTATATAGGTCTCTAATAATCGAGAAAAGACC
Source organism: Teleogryllus occipitalis (assembly GCA_011170035.1). Classification (NCBI taxonomy): domain Eukaryota; kingdom Metazoa; phylum Arthropoda; class Insecta; order Orthoptera; family Gryllidae; genus Teleogryllus; species Teleogryllus occipitalis. The sequence goes on along the minus strand of BLKR01000099.1, from coordinate 636,564 downwards.
AGCGACTTGAAGTGATGTTGATTTTCCTGAAAGAGTGTGTCACTAACAATTTGTAAACACACAAGAACATACTCAATTTGTACGATATTTTATATTATTAAGAGTAATAAAACCAGAAAACTAACAATTGTCACTCGACGACTTGCAATGACGATAACACAAAATAATGATCGTAGAAAATACAATCATGCAGTATTCAAATCAAGATGTCTGTACTTGAATTGCTTACATCATATCTTTGTAGTTTATTTATATTTTTAAAATTTTATTTGTTAATATTTTAACGTTTGCGCATAAAACTGAATTAAAGGAGTTATTTCAGAATATGTAAATAAAAAATGTCAGCCTTACGTAACACTAAACTACCCCTAACGCAGTGAAACTTGCCTCCCCTCTCTTTAGCGATGGGTGATCTCTTACGACCGAATATATTTCAATTATCCTGAATTTCTATTTTGGTTTAACGGGTGTATTTTTATCATTAAGTAAAACTTAGGACTTCAGTAATGTTAAAATTTGAAGAAAGAAAAAACATCCAATTACATTTCCATGAAAAAACTTTTTGAGGGACTCGCTGAAAAATTAGAGACTAGACCCATTCTGCACGGTTCTCTCCAACCGACAGTGATGTTCGCAATTCCTCGTCTTTGAAATAAATGTTCTGTTGTTTCCCTTCAATTAAAAGAGCGGATGGCGGAAACCACGAAAAATAGTAACATTCATAAGCAGATTCAACTTCACGTAATGTTACGGGAAAACTCTCTCGCACATTCATGAATCTCTTTTCTCTCGCAAAATATTTGTTCTGTATAGTGACATTTGCACCTAATACACAGTTTTGTCTATATTTGTATTCATTTACTTTTTTGTGTTTCAGGTGAGTGCTACTGAAATTCTATGGCCACGAACGGTGAGTTGTAGAACTGGTACCTTTGACGAGTGATTCTGTAGCCTACATATCTTCTCGTTTTGCGTTCGGCGAATCGATCTACGTTTTTAAGACATTTGACTTATCTCGTTTTTTCAAATAGTTATTGTAAACGAAAATCGGCATGAATTAATCTGTGAACAGTTTCGAAATAGTCGAAGATTGCGATAAAACGAAGGAGACAATGTTATGTTTGCTGTATTTCCTCAGATCATGATCTTATAAATCGGAATTATTTCAATCATGTATTTGCATTACGAGGATTATGTTGAGTTTGCACAATAACTTTGTATGAACTACTGATCATCCGGCGGATCTCTTGCCAAGACTATCCGCGCTATACCGCAACTCTCGGTATCACCGTCTTCAATATGCATTGACTGTTATATTACATTATTTTAAATGGTTTAAAAAGATATGGGATAATTTGTTCAAATCTGTTCAGTGGTTTAAAGGGTTTGTAGAATACGCTCTCTCTCTCTCTGCCTCTCTCTCTCGCATCTCTCTCTGTCTCTCTCTGCCTCTCTTTCTGCCTCTCTCTCTCATCTCTCTGTCTCTCTGCCTCTCTCTCTGCCACTCTCTCTGCCTCTCTCTACCTCTCTCTCTCTGCCTCTCTGTCTGTCTTTCTCTGCATCTCTCTCGCTACCTCTCTCTCTCTCTCTCTCTACCTCTCTCTCTGCATCTCTTTCGCTACCTCTCTCTCTCGCTTTTCTTTTCCTTTATCTCTCTCTTAGCTCGCTATTTAACTTTTGTGGAAAATCCACCCCTGTTGGAACGCGAACGTAGATCATGCCAGGATTGTGAACTTCTAAATACATTCTCATTTTATTAATGTATTCAGTCAATTTCTTTCTTATTTCTTCTAGAGGTAGACACAGATAATCTCCTAGAGGTGTCAATATGTTGCGTACAGTTTTTGAAGGCACTCACATTCACCATTAATAATACATTTCAGACTATTCATCGCTAATTTATAAGCGGAAGTTTTGTACGTTTTCTAAAGCGTGACTATTGCAGAAAATGGTAAGTACATTTGCTCTGAAAACAACTCCGAAACTACTAGATGGACTAAAAAATTTTAGTCAATCTTGTTAAATGTAGTTGTTAACCGTAGTTAAGTGATGGACGTATTTAGAAACGCATTTACTATTTCTTCTGCATTTTACTTGATACGAAATAGGAAGAACAATGAAAATTGTGTTCTCATAAACAAAGACCTATTTTGTGAAAACGGGGCGTATTCACGCTTTAAATCCAATTTCATTTCCGTTGGATGTAATAATATTTTAGTTCAAATGGCTTTATAGAAAGGAGATGCAATCAACACATCATCTCTACGACTTGCATTCGCAAAACAGTGCGTAATTCAAAATAATCAAGTCAGTATAGCATACCGTTCTATTTCTCTGAAGTAAAGAATTTAAAAATCAACGTACGATTCTCGGGAGAATTTTCTACGTGTGGCATTTGCACAGTTGCAAAAAATTACTACAACCGTATTTGATCTTACACTTTTCCACATCAAAGCTCTCAATAACGCTTTAATGTGCCGTTATTTTCATCACACTCTCGCCTCCCATGGAGCACTGCTATTGAAAGCAAAGCTTACTTTCACCGTTCCGCCCTCCCTCATTCTTTTCAATCGCCGGTGATTGGCGGTTCTCGCGTTTCAGTGCTCCATTGCACTCATTTATCCCCCACCCCGCCCCGCCCCCGCTCCCATCCCCGCCCCCGGTCCCGCCTTCGCCTCCGCTCACAGCTCCGACCCCGCCCCCGCCCACAGCTCTGACCCCGCCCCCGCCCACAGCTCTGACCCCGCCCCCGCCCACAGCTCTGACCCCGCCCCCGCCCACAGCTCCGACCCCACCCCCGCCCACGGCCCCGCCCACAGCTCCGCCCCCGCCCCCGCCCCCGCCCACGGCCCCCGCCCACGGCCCCGACCCCGCCCCCGCCCCGTTGCCAATCCAGTCGGCGACAGCGTGCGGACTCCATTCTGCGGTTTGCGGCGTCCTGACAGGTTGCGGTCCGCGGCGACGTGCGCGAGCGCGCGAGTGCGCGCGTGTGTCGGACGGAGCGCGACGGAAGGGCTTTACCCTCGCGGCGGAAGTTCACGGCACCTTCCTCTCAGAGGAACCTGACCCGGCCGACCGTGCCCCTGGTTGGCCTCGGCTGCTGCGAGATGAAAAAGTCCGCGAAGTCGTTTTCGGCGAACAGGCTCTTTTTATGGCTTTCCGGGTAATGTGTTTTTCATCCGTTCTCCGCACGAGATTTAATCTGGTCTTCTTATCTGGAGGGCTGTAATTGACCTGATGTTTTACCTATAATGGGTCCGGATTTGGGATTTCTTTCCCTTCCCTCTAGATACATGTACAGAGTAAGGATCGTGAGGCTGTTCAGAGCAGGGACAGCCAATCTTTTAAGGCCGATATTTCAACAAACTTTTTATTTATTATTATTATTATTATTATTATTATTATTATTATTATTATAAGTAAAATCGATACATAACAATATTATTATCCGTAGTAACTAGAGGTGTTTAAATAGCACGTACATTCCTGCCCGTACTTTCACGCAAAGTTACGCGAAAAGTACTAAAATTTTCAAATAAATGTGAATGTCCTTATTTCAAAATATATCTTTAAGGAACAGATTTCATTAAGGAAAGAAATCTCTATCTTTAATATTTTAGTTATATTTTATTATATTTTATATTTTAGTCCGAACAAATTTTGAACGTTTGCAATTTTCGAAAAATCAGAGTTTTCAGCGATCATGTGACCAGCACCATTTTCTTAAACGTTCTTCAAAATCGGCTGAACGGTTGAGCCGCTAGCACTGTTTACAAACGGACAGGCGGACTGACAAGTTTTGCCGTCATTCTATTTTTCGCTACAAGGACCCACAAAACATGGATTCTGGCTATACCACGTGTTAGAGGATTTTTTATTTTAGCAACTGGATTTCCCCTTTTTCGTTTCCTGGGCCCTGTAATAAGTTTTCTGCAGAAAAATTCCCAATTTTTCGCCCAGCATTGCAGAACTCTCTCTCTCTCTACTCCGAAGCGAGTTCAGATGTTTTGAGTTCAGACCTCTTGAGTTACACGCACAACTCGAGCTTCTTTTCTATCTCCTAGAGTTGATGTTTTGGGGTTCTAAAATAAAGCTTCGCTTCTTTTAGGGTTCAAAAAGGGATAACTTAATTGCGCAACTAAATTAATGCATTTACCCCTGTTTAAAAGATAGACTGGAATACCAATCTACAATAGTAAGATATCTTTTGAACGAGAATGTGATCGCTGTTCTGGACCCTTCTGGTGGTGCTACAGCTGCTGCAAAGTCTCGTATGATCAAAGAAACCTTGATCAGCTGGAGGATTTGATTAATGGGAATAAAATATTGAATTGAAATGCGAGCTCGCTGCTATTGAAAATAGAAGATGAACATTCAAAGAATATGTAGATGCAAGGATGGAACACGCACTCTCACACATCTAATCCACCACGTTTCGCGTGTCGGTCACAGATTGTCCATTCCTGCTTTCGATCATTTGGAGATTTTAATTAAATGCCACTACCTCACCAAATTGCTTTCTGCATCGCTGGACAAAAGTCAAACGAGAAAATGACAATTATTATAGTAGACATCTGGCAACATGATTTAAATGGAATGTCTCAACTCCCAGGTCGGCACTTTTAGGTGAGCATATGCCGCCATCAGAAGAACCACACTATTACATGTAGCAATGATGATTTTTGGCTTTGTGACACGTGTAATCCTGAATTATTGTAGAAGAATCCACTTTCCTTAAGTTGGTACATGGTTACTACCTTATAACCGACATTCTGCAGTTATTCCAAATGTTTTCAAATAACAAGAGTTTTTCCTGCTCTTACACCACCCTTCGTAACGCCTGGCCCCCTCGCAGAAGGGCAGTTTTTAACCCTGGTAACATAAACCTGGCGAAGCTGCTCGTGGGATCCTTCGTTAATTAAGTTTTTAATTGCGGTCCGGGAGGTGCGTGCGCCTGCGAGCGAAGACTGCGAAGGTGAACGTCATGGAACTTCGCCCCTCCCCTCCACCGCTACTGCTCTCTCCCCGCCCCCGCGCAGACTCCTCTCCGCCGCGCGTCTCGAGAGGGCGAAAGAGTCCCAGCGCAGTCGCCGACGAAACTTATGAAATATAAACCGCGCTAAGAGACTTTAGTCCGCATGAATAATGCGCGAGCGCTTTGACGAGCAGATAAGCCGCCCCGTTGGAAGTCGATGAATGTTTGATGGCGGCAGCCGGGCAAGCTTTGGCAAGGCGGGACGACGCCAGGACATACAGGCAAGGCATGTCATGGCAAGGCGAGGCCAGGACAACTCAGGCTAGACCAGCCAGCCAAGGCTGGGGGAGGACTGGCTGGGTTAAGAGGGGCGAGTCCAGGAGAGACATCGCGCGACGAGATCAGGACAGGCGGTGCCAGGCCAGGCCAGGCCAGGCCAGGCCAGGCCAGGCCAGGCCAGGCCAGGCCAGGCCACACCAAGCCAGGCCAGGCCACGGTAGGCCACGCCAGATAGCCAAGGCGGGGACAGGATGTTTAGGTTAGGCAGGGCGAGTCCAAGATAGGCAAAGCGCGACGAGATCAGACCAGGCGGTGCTAGGCCAGGACAGACAGCAAGGCTGGGGGATGATAGCCGGTGTAGGGGGAGGGTGAGTCTAGGATAGGCGATCAAGCCAGGCAAGACAAGGCCAGGCCAGGCCAGGCCAGGCCAGGCCAGGCCAGGCCAGGCCAGACAGCGAAGTCAGAGAGAGGACTGGCCGAGTTCGACAGAGCCTGTCCAATACAGGCAAAGCCCGGCGAAAACAGGTTAGGTGGTGCTAGGCCAGCCCAATCAAGATCAGGCGATGTGAGGTCGGGTGAGACGCGGTCGTGCCAACCCAGGCGCAGCGAGGAGCGAGGTGGTTAACTAAGGGCGGCAAAGACGAAGCACGACGGACGAGCGAGGCGACACGTCGCGTCGCGCAGGACAGTGGTTGTGCGAGCGAGGCTTCCGGGGCTGCGTGAGACCGAGCGGGGCGGTGCGTCGCGTCACGTCGGCTGGACGCAAGCTGCCGTGAGCGATGGGCGCTGCGGGCGCCGCCTGACAGCGCCACAGGGGAGGAGCTTCGGGCTTCCCGTCCACAGGGGAGGGCGAATAGTTCGTTTCGTGGAAGTGCGTGCGTTGAGTGACACTGGGATGTTGGCCGGCGGCGGCGGTGGCGTGCGGTGCAGTTTGCGGTGGCAACTTCGGATCTGTGGCCTTGAGCGGATGGAGCGCGAGGAGGGTAGTCGAGTGACGCGGGGCCTCGTGAGAGAATCGGCGGTACATACAGAGACCGCATGCTTTGCTAAAACTTAGTGGATACTCGATGAAAATGCTTCAGTGCCAGTATTGAACTAATATTAATATGAATTTGTAAAGTAATTTTTTTTTTACTTTTGTTTGATGTTACTCATAATTATCTTTTCCGTCAATTATCTCAGTTTCTATTTTTAAGGTGTGTTTATGAGAACTTTTTCTTATATAACAGTACAAAGAAACGTCTGTATCATCAAGTTAGACAGACTGTATTTGGACTTTTATTTTAAAGACAGAAAATTGTTTAGGATAACTGTTTTATATCAAAATTACAATACTAAAAGACCAAATACAATCTAAGTTGAAAAATATATAGACAGAAAAGTAAATAATTTTAGTCTGAGTCGTCAATTTCAATATTTGATCATTTGCTGTTTTGCCAATATTTCTCCATTTTATTATTTAATCAAATATCTGCTGATTTAATATTAATTTACGTGAATTACAATCAAATAAATTGGAGTTAGCATAGAGGTTAATTTTAGTAAAACATTTTTGACTAATGAACTATTGGAGATCTGTCGCACAGCCAAAAAACCTAGAAACTGCGTGTGCATAAAAGATTAACTCCACTGTATTCCCAGAAGTTTTGCATTTTGTGACGAATCTATTGCGTTCCAGTAACGTGATTCTATATTTATTTATGTACAGTATTCTCAGTTTCGCAGATCTCCAGTAGTTGATTTGTCAGATGCAGGCGTATAGGCGTCGTAGCTAGGGACCACTCCTGTCTTTTGGTAGGAGCAAAATTACGTTGTCATCGTTGAGACCAACGAGCTGGTTCATCAGCTTAGTTGCTCGCATCGCTCAAGTGCTGGCGGTGAGCACCTGGAGCTGCCCCGGGCACTCGGGGGAGGGGAAGGAGGGCCGTCGCCGGGACACGCGCCTCGAGTCCCCGTGGGGAGCGGCGGCGCGCGGGATGGCCGATGGGCCGCCCAACCGCGCATCCGAAATAGCGGCGTGCGGTCGCCGCCGAGCGCCCGGCGCCGCTGGAGTTGCCAAGTTGCGCCCGTGCCGCCGCCGTCCTCTACAGTGCGTGCGGTCGCGCCGCAGCTCTTCCCTCCCTCCCTCCTTTCCTCCCTCCCTCCCTCCCGTCCTCTCTGCCCGCCGCCCTCTCTACACCCCGCGTCCTCCGCTACTCCGCTACACCCCCCCCCAGCCAACTGCGCTGTTCCCTTAAAACCGACCCTCCCGTCATCCTCATTGCCCCCCGTCCGTGGCCCCTCGACGCTCTCTCCGTCGCCCCGGCCCCGTCGCTCACCCGGGCAGCCCCCTGTCGTCCCCTCGCTGTTGCGCCCTTGATGTCGTTCTCTCCCTGTCGCCCCCCTGCCGCTCCCGTTCGCATCACTGTCCTCCCGCCACCAGGCAACAGTTGCCTCCTGTCGTCATCCCCTCCCTGTCGCTCTCGTCACCGCATCACTGCCCGCCCGCCACCAATGCAGTCTCCAAAATGGGTGCCCATCCCTCGTTCAACGTCTCGTCCCCTTCTTTACCCGCTGCTCACCCCGTCCACCCCCCTCTCGCTGTTGCTTAGTCCCCAATTCTCATCCGTCCATCCCCGCCCACTCTCGATTGCCTTCCGTCCACCCTTCGGCCTTCCTCCGTGTAATCTCTGGCTCCTACTCACGCGACCTCTCCGCCCACCCACCGCCGCTCATCCTCCTGGAACACTTCTCGCACTGTCCAACTTCCTTCCCACCAACGCTGTCCGCTAGCAGCCCTCTATCAGGCCTTGCCATCGATCGGCACTTGCTGGCGCAGAATAAATTAATAGCGAACTTGCATACCCTCTGCGGAAGACGTCACTTGCATCTCAACTTCATAAAGCCCTAACCTAAACTCCCGGGATTTGCTAGTATTAATTTCCAACTTCAGTGGTTCTTTGATGATTCTGGTTGTTTGTCAAAGTGTACAGTCATGTGAGCGTGAATGAATCAGATTGTTTTGCCTTATTAAAATGTTTCCCAAGAATTCATTTGTATTTTCTAACTGGATACTCCAAGCGATCTGTCGAATAATTGCCGACAATCTTTCCAAAAAAAAAAAAAAAATATTTTTTTTTACATAAAATTATGGTGAAACTTATAGTTTCCATTTCCGTAATACTGACGTTTGACATATTAGTCATGTAATTTTGGTGCAACTGAATGGTAAAATAAGTTTAAAATATTGTAAATGAGTTAATTTTGTAAATTACGATTTGTTAGTCCGTTTATTATCCATTTTGTTGTTGCAACACATTGCTTCAATTTGTTACAACATAAAACGAGAATTTTTCTTACTACTTGCTCCACACTCCTGCCAGGTACTTCGTTCATCATGAATATTTATCACGTTTTTAAGTGTCTTGAGCGCTGTATTAACTTGTAACCCAGAGCGGCGGACATTAGCCGCATAATAAACTGGAGGAAAACGTCACCCTGGGCGTGATTAATATGACATACTGTCCCGTAAACGTCACACGTAGTTGACGGCCATTTTTACGCGGCGCGCCGGAGCAGCCGTATTTATTGGGCGGCTTTTGCGGGGCAGGACCGTGCAATTTTTCGCGTCCCCGATCCCGAGCTGTCGGCCGGCCTGCACCCCCCCCCCCCGCGCTTGGCCCGTCCGCCCCTCTCCCCAGCACATGCCCGCCCCGGCCGCCTGCACATGCCCTTCCGTGCCCTCCCTGGCATGCTCCGCCCGGCACGCCCAATCCCACGCCATCCCGCCCGCCCCTACCCCGCCCGCGCCACCCCGCCCTCCCGCCTATTCCCACCCGCGCCCACCCTGCCCCGCCTCGCCCGGCTCCCCAAATCCTACCCCGCCACCTCGACCCCTCCTCAGCCCGCGCTGCCCCACCCCGCCGCGACCAGCTCCCGCTCCGCCTCACCCCGCTCAGCCCAGCCCGACGGCCCCGCAACACCAGCCCGCCCGCCCGGCGCTGATTCATCTGCGGCCGCGGATCGCAATAGCGTTCTCTTGGGCGCGCCTGGCTGCTGATTTACGTAACTTCCCTAACGCACGCTGTCCCAGTTTGTTAGCGTGCTGCGTCGATACTCGCTCGAACAGTTTCTCGAAAGGTACGATTGGAATAAATGTGTGTTCGGTGATTGAACAAAAACAGATTTGAACGAAAACGATTCCTGCTGTTTAGTCAACGCGCGTATATGCACTGTGTTTGCTTTTCAGGGGGGAAATAAGGGGATCATACAGTGTGCGTCGTACTATTTTTCTTTTCTCGCCCAACACCGTTTTTGATGATAGTGATAATGATGCTGATGAAGATAAAAATGGTGAGTGCCAAACCCAATTCTTGGCAGAGGAGAAAGATAAGATAGCGTCCTTCGCCTAGATCAGGTGTACGTCTTTGATTTCCGTTTTCGTGGAAGGAGTAATGGCTGGCGCATTATTTCCAGTCAGTCTACGTGGAATCTGAAGTGGACAAAGCAAACCGTCGGGAAGTTTTCTTGAGGTTCTTCCGTTTCTGCTTCCTTCTCATTCCTCCATTTTTCATCATTATTACCGCTTTCGTCTACTCTTTTGATTATCGTTCAGGATCTCATTAATACGAGTAGTCAAAAGGCTCCTAACCTATACATAATAAATAATTTTCACATTTCCTGAATCGTTATTTCTGCCGGTATTTATTATTTATACTAGTAAGGTTTTAGGTGGCAGAACACACAATTTACAATACAATTATGGTTAATTATTAATTAATGATATAAATTAATTTTTTTCCAAAATAGTAGTAGTAATAACAATATTTGCAATTAGTTGTAGTTTTTTCCTGCTGATGGTCCAAACGGTCCAAACCTGCATCAAACATCCCATCTATTACATCAGTAATAATAGAAATAATTCTTCTTGTTTACAGTAACTCTCCAGATAAATTCACAATAATATACATTACATTATAGATAACACAAAAGGTAACTGCACAATGAGGATAATATCCATAATAAAATTTTAATATCAGTAACCCTAAATGGTATGGCTACAATATATAAATATTTTAACGCTTTAAACTCCTGATTTTCTAATGACTCACCCCTTCATGACACTTCACGTCACTTCCCTTCTTTCTCATTCTATATTCTACTCTCCTTCATAACAGGACACAACCCTTGAATACCGGCACATTTAATAATCATAAAATAGTGTATTTAATAATAAACAAAGTAAATATTACCAATATTAGCTGGTTTAAAAACTGCCTAAGCTATGCATTAATAAAATGTTCTATTATTAAAAACTTTATTTGTGAACTTTTGAACATCTAGAGAAAAGTCTTCCAAGACTGTCGCAGTGGCTCAGAGCAAAAGCGTACCTTCACTTTCCACTCAATAAAGAATAGTGGAGTGATTATGAGGGATGAGTAATGACGTCGATTAATGAGTGTTTACGGATGGTGTGGTATTGATGGTATCTCGAGGGTGTGATGGCATGAGAAGCAAAACCTTGCCAGGACCACACGTTGAAAGGGCTACAGAGCCTTGGCCGTCCCCACATCTGCAGCCTTTGAGTCCGCGTAGTTGGAAGCTGCTTCAAGCCCCTGCCCTACCCAGACCATTCTATTGGTTTTCGCTGCACGTACACTATATATCGATCGGGAACTTATTTACCTTCGAAAAGTTTGTTTGATAGTGTGGTCAGCTGCATCGATGTTCGGTGGAACAGTTTCTCTAATGGTACGATTGGAATAAATTTGTCATCGGCAATTGAACAAAACCACTTTCAACATCCCAACTACTCATCAAAAGCCCATTTCAGTTTCGAGCCTGGTTTTCACGGAAATTTTCACAGGGTAACAGAGAGTCACATACTTGCTTTTTTCGAACCAGAGCTCTTTTATTTACATAAACATACTATTAATAATCGTTGTTAATTTCTTTACGATTGAAAAGCCAGTTTGTCAGTATGATTCCTACTGTGGAGTTAGGCATGTTTGCTTGGCTTTTTTCTCCATAAGTACACTCCTATTCTCTGGTTGAAAAGAACATGTGATGGGCAATTGAGCAAGGCAACCAATTACAACGTCCGCTGATACACACAACGGTTTTGTGAGTGTGAGTTGCCTTCGAGTTTGTTGATTTGTTGGATATGAAACAATAGCTGCGAAGTCCTAAACTTGAATCCGGCCGTTATATATCATCAATTCGTAAATTTATTATATTTGAACAGTAAAATTTAAAAAAAAAAAGCGTATGAAGTTAACTTGTCTCAAGACCTTTTCAATATTATGGCACTGTCAATAGGCTATTGCTATTTTATACCGGAGCTTACTTTATGGCATGTCAGTTGTCAAATTAGAAAGACTCAAAATTAATCTATTACAAATATAGCATCCACAAGACTATAGAGCCACTATTTGTCATTTTCAAAGAAATCTAAAAGACGAAAAAATAATAATAGAACATAGTTTAAGGAATTATCTTCAATGCTCAGTCATATTTCAAAGAAAGGTGGTTCCAATACTTATTCATATTTTTCACTCTATTCATTTTGTTCTTCAGTATTTGCCTTCCAGGTTCCTCCGTGATACCCTACAATCCTGCACTCATTGCCATTCTCAGTATCATCACTTTGATGTGTTTGTGTAACCGAAGCCTTTCCTAAGAAAAGGATATCAACCACAAAAGATTTTCCATTCCATAAAGACGCACATTATAAAGAAGCATGTCGTAGAATTTCTTTCCGTTTTCTACTCCTGCAAATTTTCCATTTCCGCGACGTATTTATAGAGCAGCAGCGAGTCCTCAAGACCTTTGCATTCCAAGTGCGAATTCAGCCACGGAACTGCTTGATCCCCCGCTCCAACCACAAGCAGGTCGCGGCAGGGAACCTGCGGCAGGGCTTCGGAAGAAGTCCATTCCCGGTTGGTGACCACCGTGCATTTGCTGCACCTACGCTCTTCTCTTCCTTTTCAGTCCGCCCCTACTGTCTAAGAGGATTGCCGGGTCCTTTCTCCTTCCATTCCTCCGTGCACCCCTCCACGTTCCGCCTTCTCTGCTCCCCGCCACCCGTGCTCCCCGGCCTTTTCCATTTGCAGTCCGCGCCTCAGTCTCCGCCTCGATTCGTCCCGCTCAGAGTCGCGCTCCGTTGCTCCAACCAAGCTCCGTTCCGTTGCCTCGGTCCCCTCGCGCCGTCCCGCCTCGTTCCGCGACCCGCTCCAAGCCTCACGCCTCGTCCCGCCTCCACCCCTCTCGGCGCTCCACGTCCCGCATTCCGCCCCGTCCACCCAGACCGCCCCGCCCTCCCCGCCTGCCGCGGCCCTGCCCACCCCGCCCGCCTCGCCCGCCCCGCCCGCTTCGCCCACCCCGCCCGCCCCACCCGCCCCGCCCGTCCCGCCCGCCCCGCCCCGCCCCGCCCGCTGCCATATTCCACGCTCTACCCCGCTCCGCATATCTCTCCCCGACCCAATCCCCACTCCACCTGACCTCACTTCACCTTACCCTACACCACTCCCCTCTCCGCCTCACCTCGCTCTACTCCTCGCATCTTTCGGCTTCATGCCATGCCTTCCCTTTCCCGCTCTCTCGCAGACTTCCCGCCATGCACCCCGTTACGCGTCGAGAACGCAAACTTCAGCGTCACGCTCTGTGACCCGTTCCATTGCCTCGGACCGCCATTCTCCTCGCTTCACGCCTCGCCCCATGTCGTACCCCACTCCACGCTCCACGTCCTGCGTTGCGTTCCGCTCCGCCCCGCCATCCCCGCCTCGCCCCACATTCTGCGTTATTTTTCGCCGTGGTCCGCTCCACACCTCTCTCCCCGACGCAATTCCCACCTCACCTCACCCTTCTTCACTCCCCTCCCCGCCTTGCCTTGCTCTACTCCCCGCTCTTCCTGCTCCATGATACGCCCCCTTTCTGCTCTCCCTCACACTTTCTGCCACGTGTCGAGAACGCAAACTTTCTTGCGATTCCGCTACCAAGCGCCGTAATTGAATTATTGCGCCACTGAACGAGAGGCCAAATAAAAAATAAGTGGTGGAGGCAACAGCTGAAAAACAGTTGGACGATATCCATCAATTAAAGTCGACGCTATTATGGCGTAATTAATTCTTAATGACGCGAGCTTTGATGTTGTGTTGAAGCATCAGTTACTGGGTCCATTAGAAAATTGCGGCAGGGTGCGAAGCTAAAGGCGCATTGAAAGAGAATGAACTGCTGCTGTAAAATGGAAATATTTTTTTTTAATATGCAAAATCCTATTCGATTGTATTTACAAATGGAAAATTTTTGCCTGCGAGGTGACAATTTTTGCAGGAGATTCTCACGCGAGAGTAACATCTGTTTACTTCGGAGTGTCTGGTATTATTTTATTAACTGCAAAAAATGAACGCAAGCTTGAACCGAAATGAAATATTTAAAAATTATATATGTATCCAAACGGATCATGTCGGTGTTTGTTTGAATGAGACTCTTGCTAAGGAGACATAAACAAATTGGCAGGAAGATATGTCTGTTACTTACGTACTTATCTGTAGCACTTCAACTTCGGCGGAAAATAAGTGATACTATGCAAAAACAAAAAGTGTGATGAAAGTAGCACTATGGGAAGAAGACACAAGCGGTGAACCACTGCCTCAGATGTAGCCACTGCTCAAAGCACAAAACATGACAAGTAAGATCTGGAAGTCTTCCACTTAGCTTGAAGTTGTATAATGTTGAGGTGATGAATTCTATTGATGAGTACAACGAAGATAGTAATTTATTGTTTACTTTTTTATTTTTAAAGTTTAAAACATCGTTTAATATTGGCATTGCAATATTCTAACATCAACAGGTACTCTTTTGGACTTACACAAGTTCAGGGGATTAAATATTGTGGTGTCGTTACTGAGTCAAGAATTTCACTATTACCAACATTTTGCAATTTTGAAGTGTCCACTACTGCATGAAAATCGTGATTTGGAAATAAATTTAAAAAATGCAGCAAATTAAAAATTGGCCATTTTAGGCAAGGGATCTATTCGGCAACTGGTATGTTAACCACCCATTGTGTTTCATGTAAAGAATTTAGTATTGAAGCCAAATAATTTTAAGACAATTCCAAAAATGTTCTTTAGAACGGCCGCGAATAGAGCGTTTACCTCAACCACATTTTAAAACTAACACTTGCATGTCATTCTTCTTGGGGATGCTCAGGCTTACGTAGGAGCTTCCATAAGTTTCCGGCCTGACTAAGATAACGCACATCACAGGGAAAACCTTCTGAGCAGTATATAATCTTATCTTTAATTGTTGTAGTGATGTAAGTTTGCAGCCGACATCTCTCGCAGTTTTGTTGAGAGAGGTACTTGAGTTGGGCGCGGTGCGTGAAATCTGATGGTATATAGTTTCTTCACAACGAATCTGTGCTTACTGCTCAGACTCCAAAGAATGTTGTGAAGGACTATGGCTTTAAGGAGTTGGACCATTCACACTACTGTCCAGATTAGGCATTCTGCTACGTCTACCACTAATCAGAACGGAAGAAAACCTTCGGGGGGAAAGTGTCAGGCAAGGATGAGGTGAAAGAAGCAATTTTTGAATATTTTGTAAACAAAAATAGTTTCAAACAAAAAATTTTTTCAAGGACAAGAAATGTTAATATACATATATAAAAAGTAGGTATGTGTAGGTATGATGCTTGAGTTGAAAGTTTACGTAATTTCTTCTTTGTTTCCAAAATAGAAATTAATGAGAAACTTATGGAACCTTCCACGTACGTGCCTGCACTCCCACACGGCCACCGCGCGTAGTTGGAGCGACGAAGGGAGAAGGGGGAGCGTAGAACGTGTCCCATGGCGGCGGCAGCCGGCGAGGGCGTGAGGCGTGCGTTTCGGGGGCTGCAGCGGATTTCAGCGGCATCTCCAATCGATTGCCCCTCCCCCGTCTCGACTCGACACGACTCGACTGACAAGTGAAAGAGGAAATGGTACGACTGTCGGAGACGCCTGCTCCCGGGCGCTCGAAGGGCGAAGACGCAGTTACTGCCGCAACCTCCGATGCCGACAACAAAGCCCGGGCGGTTGCTTGCGCGGCGGCGTTCCCTCTTTGAATCTTTCTTTGAATCCGCCCACGACTGTCGAAATGAAAATTGAATTTGTTTTGAGCGACTTTGCCCTCGTTTCATACTTCAACTCGTCCATGGGTTGACACAAACTCATTATAAAAACTCCTGCAAGTTAAATTGGATGCATGTATTAATCTTAGTCAAGTATTAAAGATCGCTGTTAATAGATGTTCTGGAGGGAATTAATAAATATTATCCGGATTTACACGCAAATGCCCTATTTATCTTAGATTTCGCACATGACATCTTTACGAACTTCGGGTTGTTCTTCTGTTTTCATAAATATTTAAAATGCAATTTTCTATTTCTCGTCTTTCACACGGTTTTTGTAATTACGTGCGCCAAACTTTGAACAAAAAATAATCCTGAGTAGTTGATGTGTTTCATGAAGAGAAATCCAACTAATCCAATATTTTTAAACGTGATAGGATGTTTCGACACAAAAATGCTTTGCATCTTATCTGTTTGCAAATTAGATTTTCTTTACTGTCATAATGAAGTTTGTTCCAGATTTCTAAAAATGGTAACGGAATGTTAAAAATTAAACATCTTGCGTTGAAATAATGTAGGATAACAGAAGAAGTAGGAAATTCCAAGGACATCGGAAGAGTAATGTTGAAATACATATATGGCCATGTATCATTTCCTCAAATTTTCTCCAGAATTTGTTGTTTTCATCCAGTACTGCTGCGTAAACCATAAATTATTTTTTCTCGAAAATCATAAAACAACGATTTAATTCTCTAATAAATTGAAATATTTCTATTTTCTGCAGTGCATGTTGTTTCCTGCAAATGTAATTTACGTAGCTATTAAAATGGGTTAATTTGTTTCTTTAGCAATAATTTCATTGAAACAATGAAGGGGTGTTATGCTTTAGAATAAACTCAACAATCAGACATCTCATTGAAACGTTCTCTCTTTCAATTGCGTAGAGGTACTGAATAAAATAAGGTATAGAACTCAAGACAATACACTTTTGCTCTGGTATAAAAGTAAACCTTGTTTGCTCTTCTACCATCTGAACCGTCAATTTTTTTCATTTGACCGTTTCATGTTCCTCTTATTTCCGCCACTATGTTTACTACGCGCTCTGATTTATACTGACATCTCGTATTATCACTGACCACGTGCTATGCAAGTGTTATGGGCTTAAATTCTCATGTATTACATTATCACCCTTGTCGGGGCAACAGTTGGGAGCATTGAGCTTGTCTCGGCTGTGGCGGTGCCCCGCTAGAGGGAGATACTTCGTTGGAAAAAATCACAACACGCGGAAGTAGTCGTCGCCGGATTTCACCAGCCAGAAGGGGGAGATCATTGCTACCTCCCGCGATGAAACTAAGCACTATACTTACGGGACTGCATGAAATATATAGATTATGTTTTTTGCGGCATTACACCGCATTATCATGACCCGATGTGTCTCTCGGTACCATGGACTTCGTGCTATATTTGAGGCAAAGTGACCTTTTTCTTCCTATTTGATCCGTTAGAATCCCTATGACCATTTGGAGGCGTCATCTCTGAATATTTAGCAGATATAATAACATTTAACGTGAGTCTTAAATACATGCTTTGCGATTTTGTAAGAATTACGTTTGTATCTATTTGCTGTGAATGATGTGGAGTTCATGATTATCGCTGTTTCTTTTTTAACTGTTATGTGCGATTGCTTCTCTTTAATGTCAAATTTGCTCTCGATTACAAGACTACAAGTCACACCTCTTGGTTCCTGCCATTAACATCACGTGTTTCTTACGTCTTTCTTTACTGAAAACCCCACCCAATGGGAAGTGTGAGCAACGCTAGGGTAATAAAAGAAATACCACGGCCGGAGGAATCGAGCGTGAGGGATCGACTGTAATTTAGACTAATGGCGGAGAGGATTTCAGGAGCGAGATCGGAACCGGCGCTCCGAAGAAGATTCGACAGAGCTCATCGATGGTGCTAGTGATGAGAAGGAAAGTAATGCGACCATATGGCATTCAACTCACGCGTTTAAATTACTTGACAGATACTGTTAAATATCTTTTACATTTAAACGCATGCTCATTGGTACAAAAGAACTTACATCACCAACGCATTGCAGTCATTCCCTTTATACTGCGTCACCGAAGTAACATTTCACGCCATAATTATTACTTAACTATTAATGATCACTTTTTATGTTTTTGTCGAAAGAAACGAACGACAAAATTTGTGTCGAACGTTTTGACAAACGTTTTGTCCAACACCCAGATGATGTGTAAAGAAACAATTATTTTTCGGTTAACAGTTATACAGTCAAGTGTTCTAACTGGGCCTCGTACGAAACGATTTAGAACTATTTTAGTGTGTTGGTAGCCTGCAACTAACGATAAACGTTTACACAACGTGAATCAAACTGAAATCTGCTTTAATTGTAACCTGTAACAACGACAGGACTCCCAACATACTAAAACGAAGTCCAAATTATCCCAAGCAAGGTAGCTATTCCAAATACGACTGAAAATACTCAAAGTAATCAAAACAAATACTAAACGAATACCATAAAATATTTGCTAATTATTTTAATTCAAAGTGAAGATCATATTTAATTGGTTCTTAAAATTTCGGTCCGCATTTAAATCAATGTCTAGCTCTTCTGCTAAGATAATTTGGGAAAATATATTAAAATTTATTTTGATTTTTAATATACAGTGAAATATAATGTTTGCATTGAATACCTCACTGTCCATTACACCAATATTTGGTATCTCATTACTTCAATGTTCCTAATATTCTTTAAAATCTTACACAGTTTCAAATGTCTTGGATTCTACCAATATTCATTCATACAGTATTTCTCTATTTGTAATAATGCATAAAAATGTTTTCGTAGATTCAGCACATTAACGATTATATTGTTTCCTATAACACATCACCATGACATGTTTATCATTTCAATCGCGGATCACTTAGAGAAACATCAACACTTCCATTTCTTGCTTCCGTCCCTCTGACTGACACGGAAACGATCGTTCTCCTTTATCTTGTAATTGTCGGTTGTGTAATTTCCCGCGCCTGTCCTTTAGCGTCGTATTTGTTTGTTTTGTCGGAGAGTATGACTTCAACAAGCATGGTCATTAATTTATAACACAACACTCCGTTTGACACAGTATACGGTCTCAAGGATGTGAAGCATTGCACATGGTATCTTCTTTCGCTTTATTGCAATTCACTTCATAGAGATCTCCACTAATCATGAATGGAGTAGACAAACGTTCTCCAGATTGCTTAATTGTCCGCATTTCAATCATTTCCTGCAATTGGTTGGTGAATCTTGAACATTCAAAACGAAACTATTGTGAAGGTGTAATTTTTAAATTGACTTGTTAGCAAGGAAGCATAAACCCCGAGATGTTAGATAGGAACTCACACTACAAACATCTTCATTCCCACTCGACTTGATGCTTTTAGAACACGCCAATAACGTCAACTCGTGAAATTCAAGTCGTCATATATGCTGCATATGGATCAGTGTCCCCGGTCGGTGGATGGCGGTGTTGAAGCGCCGACTATTTATTCATGAATTTATTGGCCGTCCGCTTTGCCCGTCCGTCCGCGCCTTCGTCGCCATTTCGGCTAATGGCCTTCCGACCATCGCGGGCCTTCTATTATGCAACAGAGGCGCGGTCGTCCGGCCGCCCCGCCCCGCCCCCTGGCGCCGGGGAACACCCGATAACCGGTGCCCCGCCCCTCTTTACATCGCGCGCGCCGCACCGTTCACACGAAGTTCGATTTCCAAAAGTCTGTGCTCGGATGTACAATGAATAAAAGCAACAATCCTGCGTGTTCGTTGATTTATAGATAGATTGATTGATTGATTCATTAGTGATTCCGGGCACGACAACTGCTAAGTTCATTAGCCCTGTAAGGGTAGTACTGTTCTTATTGTGGGAGTTGGCGGTGATCTCTCGTTGGATATCCGGCGACAACTACGTCGACTTGCGAGGATCATCCTCTACCAGGTATCTCCCACCGGTGTGGCACCGCTGCAGCCGGGACAAGCTCTCAGCTCCTGACTGGTCTCCGACAAGTCTGTGACTGTAGTGCATGTGGGTGTAAGTAAGTGGTGACGATAGGACAAGGAAGAGGAAGGAAAGAAGGCGTGCGATCCGTGGCCGTTTGTTAGGGTACTGCCCTGGCATTCGCCTGGTGTTGATCGAAGAAACTAGCGTGTTCCTCACAATATTACCAATACATAATTTCTTAGAAGGCAGATTCCCATAGAAAGTGTTTTTTGTAATTTTGTGATTACGTCGCAACCTTTATGTCTTCTCAATTTTGTGCATATTTCCAAGCTCCAAACGCTATTGTATACTCGATGGGTCATTTGTGAACAGCAAGTGCACTTCATCCCACTACCACCACCACAAGTCAGTCCCCCCCCCCTCAGACCTCCAAGTTTTTGCCTCTATTTTCCTCTCTCTTTCTCCCCTTTTCCTCTCTTTCTCTCTTTTCTCTCTTCTTCTTCTATCAGTCTCTTTTATACATACACAAACAATGCACGCACAAGCCGCAAATGTTAAGAAACAAATCGAGGAACACATGCTGAAACTTCTAGGGCGTTAATCCAAGTAGGAACAAGTGCTAGAAGGCATACTTTGACACGGGTACGGGAAAACTGGAGTCTGGCACGGAGAATAACAAGAACCATCTGTTCTTTCGTCGCACAATATTACCAAATTAATCAAAACACATATTCTGACACAATATGACCAAATTAATACATGGATTGTGGACCCAGAGCCCTAACACTTAAAGTAAATGAAAAAGTCGATTAGGTCAGCGACATTCTCTGCTCCGAATTGGAATGAAATAATTTGTCGAAAATATTATTAGTGTAAGGAACGTATTCTGTATTTCTCCGTATTTCTGAATGATTTACGTACATTTTAGATGACGTATAATATTTTCTATATATTTTCTAGTTGATTTATCATCTACACTGTATTAACTCAAAACAGGTGTACTCGGTAAGGTAAGTGATTCCAAAATGTGCTGTGTGGGTGCAAATCCTCTTACCTGAACTTCTTTATGTTTTCCGATAGTCTAGAACTGCTCCCAGATCCAGCCAAGGAACTACTAAAAAGGAACGAAACCTTTTCTGAGTCGAGCTTGGATTTAAGGGTCACGAATTTATGGTCCGAACTTCCACAGAAACTAGGAAATGCTTTGCAGTTTTGTTGAGACAGTTTGACCTTAACAGTCTGTAAATGCACATTCTGCTTATTAGTAGTAGTATTTTTTGTAGAATATGGCGTAAATCGTTCAATATTTTTCAACAACACATAATGTGAGACAATCATACAAACTTATTCATGATTTCAATTGAAGATTGTCCGGATTGGTGTGTCGTAAGTAGAATCAGTCAATAGGAAGTTATGGGGTAGTTGGTGGGTAGCAATTTCTAGGTCACATTAAAAAATACGACGACCCATTAAACACGTTTTTTAGACATTGAAATGGTGTACTTAGCTATTTCTCCAACCCATTAAAGCGTCAATGAAACGTATTTCTATTCAAGTCGAACGGTAGTTTTCATTCGCACCAGCAAAATGAAATCGCGAACGAAATGTGACGTGAAAACGGACTGAAGCGAAGTACAACGTTGATACATCAATAATAAAGTGAGATTGAAATGAAAAGAATGCTTCGTAACACAAGAAGTAAACTTTTATTTAAAAGTTAGAGCCTTTCTTCTGCACGACATGCTTTTTTTAACGGTTCCTATTTTTTTATTCTTGATTTCTTTCTTAAACTGCGAAAATATACTTTCTGAGGGTCTTTTAAGTCCAGAAAAGTTCTGTTGACTTGTTATGAGAACTCCAATGAATCACATTATATTAGATGTTTCTCTTTGTGTACTCAGCCCTTTCTAAAATTGCATTATCCACATTCAGTACTTATTGCGTGACGTTTTCGTATATTATTGCCAATTACTTATATAATATAATATTGTACGTCCAGAAAGTTTTTAATCGAGCATTTAATAATCATTATTACGTTTTAAAGCCAGGCATATTTGGTTCTCACTATGCGCACATACAGCGCTAACCTTCCCGATTGTCCGTTGTTGGCTATCCACAATTTTTATGAAATCTGATTTATGTATACTTTGTGTCCGCGTTTCAGAGTCCTCTTTAAATAATGTTATATAATGAATATATAATAAACGATGTGAAGTGTTTTGCATATTGAACGATATTGATTTCCCTCTAAATAATTATCTTCCTTTTATTTATAAATATATTGAATGCGCTTATATACATATTATATTATTTCAAGGGAACATAAAGTGGTGGGTAACTATTTAAAATGTTGAAAAAATATAAACAAAACGTTTATCCTGAAAATAAAAATAATTATTGACTCCGTGGTTTCTAATAGACCTCCATTTCCAGTTATTTGTGTTATGTCGGCGGTAAATGAATTATAGAAGAATTTCGTGCGAGTATGCATGAAGTCTTGAAGACAATATTTTGCCTTTATTCGAAACTTCTCTTTTGAGGAGGATCCTGCGAGTGAACAACTTCAAACGATGTTTACCTTGCTTCAGGATTCTCCATATTTTATACCAAATTGCTCCTTTATTCACGATAATATGCTTCATTACTACTTGTAAATTTTGGACTTCTACATTTCGAGCCAATGCTTTTCTTGTCGGAGAGGAACTTAATCATTTTATTAAAATAATTTCTCCCTCCTTTTCTAAGCTCTTTATTACAAATTGCTGCTTAAACTTCTCATCGCCCCTTTTTTGCTTCTTTCTTTATCTGGCTTGGCCTTCTCATCCGTTTCTTGTATGCAGAAAAAAATGTATCGTACAATTGGACGTGACGGAGTACATATATCCACACTGTTTCAATAAAATTCTTTGGTTCAAAATTAATTGGTTCATCGGTACTTCAGTTGTTCGATATCAATTCCCATAACATTAATTAACATGACCATACCTTGGTTCAATAAGTGCATATACACATTCATTCCCAGGTATATAATAAGTTGGCACACAGACACTTTTATATTCACATTAATTACTCATTTACTCACAATTTACACAATGTACATAAGTGTGTAAACATCTGTATTGAAAAATTTGTGTAAAACATTGTGACTTACCTGATCCCGAGTATTTACTGCACTGCACTTTTTCACGATATAACTCAGGGATTTCAACTTGCAAGGTCTCAAGGGCCACAACCAAAACCTTTAATATAGTTACGGGTCATATTACTTGGGCAATCCACACCTGCCTTCACCGTATTGTTGGATCTTGGCAGTTTTCCCGGCTGCTCTGTGACGAGGGGGGCGGGGGGAGGAGACAATGGAACCATGCGTGTGATCAGGGCGTATCATAACGCCGTGAAACACATTGGAATAATTTTGAATTTCTGGATTTTCTAGACAACCTATTTTTACTTAAGGCGGTGTCCGGACCCCGACAGCGCGCTTGCTCTAGGCGCACAATTCCCTCGCCCGACGTGGATGCAAGAGACTTTCACTATTAACAAATAACCTTTCGCGAGCCACCATAAACGGCACCGCGGGCCGCTAGTTGGACACCCCTGATGTAACTTCATTTCTTCTTCACCTTCACTTCGTTTATTCCACCACTTTCCTCTCTCTGACAGTTTCTTTGAGCTCTCGCCAGTTGGCTGGTTCCGCGCCGCGCCGCGCTTGGCGTTTCGCATGCATGACGCCTCGTCTCGCGCATCTTCCGTCGAGGCGTCGCGACGTCGCCCCAGACGTCACATACTGCAGCGCCGGCGGCGTCATTATTATATTCTGCAAATATTTGCGTGTGCGCGCCTCGATATAGGAATGCCGTCTCCGGAGGAGCCCAAACTCCCGCCAGCTGTTTGTTCTGCCGATTCCTGATGGTTGTGGTGGTGATGCTGGTGCTGGTTGTGGTGAGGGAGTGATGGGAATGATGCGGAATTGATAGTGAAGGTCAGGGGGTGATGATGATGGCGCGGGGCTAGTGGGGATGGTAATGGTGATTGTTCTATACATATTTTTTGTTCTTTGTTTTGTAATATTGGTTGTCTTGGAGTTGTTATTCTTGGAATTAATTATGTTTGTATGTATCATGTATGACATTCTCGATCTGGAAACTAATAAAGATATTCTGGAGGTATATACATTTATATTATAGACAACATAGATGATTTTCATAAAACTTGCAAAAATAGAAGAGTGAATGTTTAGTGCTTCCTAGAGGGTCAATTACTTTGTTCAATGGTCCCACGACTGTAGTCCATGTTAGGGCCGGGAGGTGGCGGTTTTCCTACTCCGCTGAAATGCGAAATCCGGCGCCGACCTTCTCTTCAACATGCGATGTGTTTTCCTCCAGGTATCTCCCCAAGCAGAGCTCCAACCCAGCAAGGATAAGCTCAAAGCTTCTGAATGGTCCCCCGGCATGTGTGGAGGGTGTAGTGGAAGTATGTAAAAGTGTGTTTAAGGGGAGAGGAAGGGAAAAGGTGAAAATGGAAAAATCTCGCGTGGTTTGTGTTCCGTTTTTTAAAGTATTGCTCCAGTATTTGCTTGGTATTGATGAGAGAAAACTACCGGTCAGAGGAAACGTTCTCTGTTTCAGTGAGATACACATTATTGAAATTAAATTTTCTATTGGCGGTGTCCTGTTGCGTACACTTTCCTAACGGAAAAAAGTGATTTGTAGAGAGAGAACCGTCCTTATTTCGTCATCTCCAACCTGCAGCGTAATTATTGAGTTGCATTCATTATTGACTAGTTGTTCCCGTCAATACAGTAGAAAATGTTTGATTTGGAGGGCGTGGAGTATACTCGTACAGTGCAGAGATAAGACGAGACTGCTAATTTGCCATTTGCGTACGTAACCACGAGCTCAGCTGCTTGTAAGTACGCAAATACTAATCTGAGTCACAAGTAACTAGATACTACTCCACGTATTGTTTCAGGAGATGATGGTTAAAAACGCTTAAAATGTTTGTGTGTCGTAGGAAGATGAGAAATATGTTAGAAATATCAGTTTAATGTACGGTAAATGTTTGCCATGTGAGAGACTGAATTCAAAATGGTAAAATAGTACAAATCGAAGTTAATGAGTGAGTGTGTCTTATGTGTAGGCAAGACACATGGCTTAGTGATGGTAGAATTAACCACTTTAAATTTTAAAAAATCGCGTTATGAAAACAAGGCTATAGCATTATAAAAATTAAGATTTAGCATATTGTAGAAATTGTTGAGAAATTTTAAATTAAGGGAGGACTTTTTGAGATAAAATTATTTTGATAATTTTTAGATATTCTCATTAAAATCAGTAAATAGGGAAACTAATTTAATATTTCACCATTTGTGTACTTACTTCAACAAATATAAACGCGTAAGAAGTAACGCGTGCGTCTTAGACGTAGAGCCTTCCTCTTATCCCCGTGACCTCAGTACAGCCAACCCAGGAAGCTGAAGCCTCTTGAAATGACCCTGAGCGTTCAGGTTTTCAGGATCAGTTTTTTAATCTTATTTTTTACTTTGTTTTGTCAGTTAAATCTTAATTACACTATCATTCTCCAATTCAATTTCTTCAAACAGGGATGTGTTTGTTGTCGATATCGCATCCCTAGTTACAGAGCGAACACGAAGAAAACGTAAAATGCAACTTAGCAATTATATCGCTGGATCACCACCATTTCACACTTGTGTGTGATTTCGCATTTTATTGCATATTGAAAACCTTCAGAAATACACAGTACCGATCATCAAACATACAATTATTAATTATTTCAGCGGTTGGTAACGTTTCGCATTTTTAGCGATTGTTCAAATTAAATCTCTACACATGCCTTATACCCGGTTGCATGGCAGCTCGTCGCACAGGGCGAGGGAAGCCGTAGGATGAGCAGTGTGGTGCGTGAGCGCGGAGGAGGGAGCGAAGCGGGATGTGGGGGATGCGAGTCGGGGCGCGGGTCTGACCCGCTTCCGCGTTTCAAGTGGCCCCTTCTCAACCGCCTCACGACGCCGGCGCCGGCGCCGCCTGTGAATGGGCGGCTGGGAAATGGGGAAAGGGCCGGAGAGGGGGGCGAGAGCTCTGGTATCACGCGAGGAACGTCTCTCATCTGCGAAGGCTACGGAAGATGTCACGCCTCGCCGCCACCCAGCGGAGATGCAGTGTTCTCTATTGATGAGATGGACGAACGCACTTGTTGTGCGGATTCAGGACGCGTAAATAGCGAACATTGCTTGTATGGAATGGATAAATTCAAGAAACTTTATTTCAACATCTGCTATTCATATAAAAATTCTAGTGGAACTTATGCAAAGACACCCATGATTTTAGATTTTTAAGTCAATTGCTCCAATTGACTCTGTATTACAAATATTCTTTTTAACAAAAATATTAAAAATTATTTATCACATATTCAATAAAAAATCACATTGTTAAAATACTTGCAATGTATTTTCGTTTACAATTATTTATTCCTTTCCTATTGCTTTGACTTAAAACGATTTGCATTGTTGGTTCCTTCTCATCTAACTACACTCTCAGAAATTTCTGCATTACTTTAAATGTAGAAGGGCATGAAAGTAATTTTCATGTACGTAAATCAATTTTACGTACAGTAACTTTAATGTACGTAAATTAAATGTAATGTACGTGTGCAATTAAATTTAATGTACACAAGTAAGTTAAGATAACAGTCCTACATTAAATTTGATGATGATTTTAATTTAAGCATTGAATTTAATGTACATGTACATTAATCTCCCGTTAATGTACAAGGTACTTTAAAATTCATGTACAGATGTGCATTAAATTTACATTAAATTTAATGTAATTTCTGACAGTGTACTCTTCAAAGAAATATATCAGATGACTAATGAAATGCAGTGAAACACTCCCCAAGTTTCTTCTTCTCTGGAAACGTTTGATATTTGCAGCGGTTCAGGATAATATTGCCCAAACGGTTGTATTTGTCATTGCTGCAATATTACTTCAGGTTATTAAATTTTGTTCTGGTCCAAGAAAATACGCCCTATATATGTAGCTGGCTTAAATACAAAATAAATAAAACGGGAATGCCATTGCATTGGTATTCAAAATGTGGATGCCATCCAGAAATAACAAAGCATAATAAAAGCAGAGGAGACGATAACAGCTATGAAGTGGCGGCGTGTTTGTAGTATTTGACGAAGTCTTTGTTCGGCGCAAGAGATCTTTCTGAGCGGCGGTGAGGACGTCTCGCGCCGTCCGCCTGCCTCCGCCCACGCGAGGGTTGGAATCTCGGGCGTTTGCCTTCGGGACACGCGCCGCGCCGCGCTCCAGCTCCGTCTCTGGGTGGAAGCGAAGCAGAGCAGGGCGGTGCTAGGCGGGACCAGGCGAGGAAGGATGGTGTCGGGAGAGGGAGGAGTGGTGGCGGCGGCTGAAGGGGGAGGAGTGAATCCGAGAGGGGAAACGAGACGGGACAGGGCGAGGCGTGGCTCGGTGAGATGATTTGGGGGTGATGAAGTGTCGCGGGGCGATGTGTTGCGGGAATAGGTGAAGCGAGGCAAGATGTGTCGAGGCGAAGTGCTTTGGGGCAAGGGGTGTGAGGGAATGGGAATATTGAGGGTAGTTGGTGTCGAGGGAAAGGGGGTGTCGAGGGCAAGGGTGTCGAGGGAAACGGGGTGTGCAGGGATAGGGGGTGTCGACTGAAAGGGGGTGTCGAGGGCAAGGGTTTCGAAGGAAAGGGTGTTGAAGAAAAGATGTCGAGGGAAATGGGGAGTCGAGGGCGAGAGGATGTGTGAAGAGTCGTGCCGTGTGTAGCGAGAGGAGGTGTGGTGTGGCGAAGGGAGGTGGATTCTTGGCGAAAGAGAGCGGGGCGGGAGATGGGATAGAGCGAAGCAAGTAGGGTGAAGCGAGGCAGGGTGGGGTGGTGTGGGGTGGGATGGAACGGGATGGTTTCCTTCCGTCATGCCCTTCGGAAGAGCGGTTCGCGTGGGATTAAGAGCGAGTCCCGAGGGAGCTACGCAACGTCTGCTCTCGAGCCCGTCCTCCTACGTCCTTCCGGGAATATTGGGGACGGAGCGGAGAATGGCGAAGAGCTCCTCGGAATAAATTATCCGCACAATCAATAAAGGTGGAGGTCGTGACCGATTTGCGCGAAATTCTATTGGTTTGAACTGGTAAAAGACCAGCAAAAAAATCATTTTTTCCCTTCAGGGTTTTTTAGCATAAGAGCCGGTTACCTTCTGCACCACACTGTGATGTATCCTCGAATCATACAGTAGGCACTAACGCAATTGTAGGGCTCCTGAAGTCTGGCGCGACGACCTCCGATAACCTCAAAGTCCTTCTAAGGATTTTAATGGTTTTTTTTCGAGACTGTACGTCGTTCAGTAATTCTAGAGCATTTTGTTCGGAATTTCGGTTTCGTGTTTTGTTTCTTTTGAAGAATATTGTGTTTCAGTAAAAAATATATATTCGATGCATCTTTAAAACATGGTTCTACTTTTATTAGGGTAACCTTTGTAATAGAAAATCGTTTTTTCAAATTTTAATATCTCATTTTCTTGTACATAAGTTTTCCCAAATTCATTACCGAAAGTTTTATTAGGAAATTAATAGTTTGTTATCTACATGCGACAGTTTTGTATTAGTAAATGTCTCACATATTTGGTATGTGAGGGTTCTACTAATTAGCACAAAACCCTCGTTTGTAAAACTCGATTCTGTTATTTCTTTGGCGATTAACTCTCCTAATATCTTCAACCCTTCACCTGAAGTACCATAATTTATTATTTTGTATTATAACTTCACCTTTGAGGATATTGCTTTTCGTGTTCATTATTTGTTGGAAAATTACTCGAGTTCCCGTTTAATATGACGATATTAGCCCAAAATTACGCAAAGGTATCTGCTGTCGGACTTCAGTAATTAAAGTATCGCTATGTAGTTCACATTACGCAATTATCCGCACACATGTTGTGAGTGGAGGTTGGGGATATTAATTGACATCGCCGCAAACGTATTTGCGTGATTACGCGTTTCTGGCTCTATTTCGGCTGTTCCCAGTAATATATGTGGACTTTAATGAAGTGAACTGAAAGCTCGTATATGGAAATTGAATTTGTTTTTTACTGCCAATGAACACCGTGTATCAGTTACATATTACTTTATTTCATTGCACCCACAGGATATTCCAATATTAGCGTGCAATCAAAAGCCATTTTTTCAGTTTTTTTTTATTAGCATTTTATATTGAAACTCGAATTGACTAGTTGAAATGGAATGAAAGTTCGTTTGTCGCGTTCTTTGTGCTCGGAGGAGACTGTTACGACAAGCCACTAGTCGCTCATTTTCTGATAAGAAGCCGTTGAAGTATAAACGAAACATGCTCCTTCGAAAGTGCTCTATAATGATACCGGGAGAGATGGTTGAGGGCATCAACTGATGTCATTGCACTGCGTCTGACCGGGAGGCCCTAGATAGAGTCCCGACGGTGGCAGGAATTTGACACTAGCCTAGATACCTAGATCGAATCCAATCGCTGTCTGGAGGAGAATTCTAGTGGCCTGCTACTCCGATCGGTAGTTTTCCGTGGTTTCTCCGATCAACTCCAGACGAATGCCGGAGCAGTACCCTAACAAACGGGCCAGGGTCCGCGCTCTACCTTTCCTTCACTTTCCTTGTGCTATCATCTCTTACTTACACAGACATACAGCACAACACTAACACACATGCCGGGATATCGGTCGGGGGCTCAAGCTTGTCCCGGCTGTTGGTAGATATCTGGTTGGGGAAAAACCCGCTAGCCGACAGATAGATCGGCGCCGTTTGTATCCATTCAGTGGGGGATGATCACTGACACCTC
The DNA here is from genome assembly GCA_011170035.1 of Teleogryllus occipitalis. Lineage (NCBI taxonomy): Eukaryota > Metazoa > Arthropoda > Insecta > Orthoptera > Gryllidae > Teleogryllus > Teleogryllus occipitalis. The sequence continues at coordinate 607,352 of BLKR01000099.1, read as the reverse complement.
CAGAGGAAAAAATATCCATTACACTTACGGGACTAATGATCTTAGTAGTTGACTCGCCCAGAATCACTAGTAAATAAATAAATCAATGCAGTGCAATCATAATTCGAAGCCTCTGATTGGACAACGGAACGACCTCTCCCCTGTAAGTCGCTGGCTGTCAAATAGCCAGAAATACTATTTGGCCAATAGGCAGCTGGCGTGATGGTAGGGAAGTCTCGTGCGGTAGGTCGCGCGCCCCTGGAGAAGCGAGCGAGCGGCACGGCCGTGCGCCACGCGATCCGAGCGGGCGTGCGCGCGTGGTCGTGCGTGGCGCGCGCAGGTCGCACGTGAGCGCAGGTCGGACACGCGGGTGGCTTTCGCAAAGTTGCCCGCGCCCTCCCCTGCGGAGCGAGCTTCTCGGAAGGAAATTGCTGTGTCGGGCGACCCCGCGCGTGCGGTCTGCTGCGGGAGCTCCCCTAAACTTGCAGCGTTACCGCTATCCGTCAGCCGACAGCCGGGGCCCTGGGTTCGAATCCCGCAGAGGGTGGAGGTGCGGTGCTTATAATTAATTGCCTGCAGGAACCTGTGCATAAGGGGAGGCCAGGGACTTTAGAATTCTCCTTCATGGTAACGTAACTTCACGTAAATTAACTGGTAACTTATGGCACTAATAGCCTAACTGAATTAGAGGAAAATACTGAGTTAGAAAAATGTATCTACTTAACTATTTATGTATGAGTTCGTAGTTTTCAAGGATATAACGCCGGAATGTCGAATTCATCTTGGTAAAGCGAAAAGAAGTTATATCTCACTAATTCATGGGTTAACACTGTTTTTCCGAAGAATTAGTTATTTTGAAAATGAATTATCAAATTACCTAAACAATTAATATAGTATAGAATTATTATTTTGTTCCAATAACAAATATTAATAGAACTACGAATAATATGACTAAGGCAATTAATTATTAATTCGTAATATCTTACAGTGATTTTAAATTATTACATTACTTTTTATTATTTAAATAGCACTGCTTTATTGCATTTCTTTATCAGTGCATCAGTTCAACTTGCTTCACGATTTGTGATCGTGAATATTTGACTTTCATGAGGGTATATAATAACCAACATTATCATGAAAATATTTTCTACTTACAGAAAATGCCGCTGCCACAGCAAAACTTACGACGCGGGCCGCGCGTTAAAAAAGGAGATCCTACACTTTTAAAATATAAAGAGAGAAACGTAACTTTTAAAACTAGCAGTCTTATTTTTTTGATATGTTTGAAGTGGATGCCAGTTTCTCGCTCATTAATCAAGATCGTGATGATATGATAAATGTAAAACCCATATCTAGGTGAAAACAACGAAATAGCTATTACTTATTTATTTAATGGTTGTTATAAATTCGCGAATATTTATTATTTTTATTTTTTAAATATTATATTCCCTGCCTTCTGTTGGTGTTAGAAGTTGATTCGCTTAATCAATTTCGTTTACAAGTTTATGGAAAACATGGGGGGAAATTTTAAAAGTTCTGTTATTTAAATATTCAAAAGTTGATTTGTATTAGTACTACTTAAAAAGTCGATAAAAGTGAATATATTTTTAAAAACATGACCGTATATATGAAGCATGGGTGTGTCGTTGCCGTGCCTGATATTCGCCCTCCTCTCCAAGCAGGAAGGAGGCGCTGACCGAGGCCAGGCCGGAGGCTGAGCCCGTGACCCAGCGGGAGGAAGGATCGCAGCGGGCGAGAGGCCTCCATTTTTCACCGGCCACTGTCAATGCGGCCGGGCGGTTGCTTTGTAATATTTCACGAGGCAGCTGGAGATACCGCAAGAGAGAGACCCTGCACCCGGCGAGTCCGCGCCTCGCACCACCCTTGCCAACGCTCTTTCCCCTATCACCACCCAGCCCTAAGCACGCCACCTTCCTAACCCACCCGCCCCGACTCGTCCCTGCCCGCCTTGGCCCGCCCTCTCGCGCCCACCCTCTCTCGCCCGCCCTCTCTCTCGCCCGCCCTCTCACACCCGCCCACTCTCGCCCGCCCACTCACCCGCCTTCGCATTTGCCTTGTCCCCGCACTGTTGTTGTCTATTTTGGGACTCAAGCCCAGATGACATGGATGATGACAAGGCACCCTAGGAGTAGAAAAGCAGAAAGATCAAGGCAAGCACGAGATAGTGGCGCCGGGTGAAATTGGCAATTGAGGACCAAGGGAACTCAGACGGTACATTGCTTAGACAAGAAATTCTCGATCTGGGGGCCTCCGGCCTTTGATCCTCTGGTGACGTATCTTGCCGCTTTCTTCATCTTTCGAAAAATTGCTCGGTAGGCTACTGTTAAAAGGAGAACTCACAAACAGTTGGAGGTATTGGAAACTGGTCGTCGATTTTGGATGGATGAGCAAAAAGTCAAAAATACCTCCTTCTTGCATTTTCAATGCTTCAGCCATCAATTTAATTGATTAAGAAATAATATTTTAAACTCATTATTTTACACGAAAATAAAACAAAGAATAGGATATTAGTATTTTTTTTAATTCCTTAGAGTGAATAGTGGTTTCAGACAAATTCAAGGAAATACATTTTTCAGTTTTGTGTTGTCGCAAATTGCTTTTGTTTGTCACCTCTTTTACAATCTAGTTTTTGGAGAAAAATTTAATTCACAATACTGATGTAAGTGTCCATATGATGCATGAACCGCCCAAAAAGAAGCGGAGCATTTTGAAACTCAATTTCCTGGCGTGGAAAATACAGTCGCGGTCTCTTCCCCAGCCCACGCGGGGCCGCGCTCGCAGCCTCCCCCGCGCGGCATTTCCATACAAATACACGGCCAAAGGTGCCGGGCATCGGGCCGCCTGCTGCCCGCGCGAGTGGATGTAAACAAGCAAGGAATTTGCATAGGGCGCCGCGGGCCCGCCCGCCCGCCTTCCACTGCCCTGCCCATGCACCCGCCCTGTGCCCCGCCTCTCACCGCTTCCGCTTTCTCCTCGACCCGCCGCGCTCGCTTCCTTGCCACTCCCGCTCGGACATCGTCCTTGTGCAGGCTTGCTTCGGGCCCGCTTCACCACGCCCCCTTTGCCTTCGGAGCGCATCACTTTCGCCTCTGCTTCACCCTTGCTCCCTTCATCCTCGCTACCATTCACATTCGCCCACGATTTAATCTCGCTTCACTTTCCCCATCGCTTTGTCCTCGCTTCCGCTTCACCCTCGCCCCCCTTTAGTCCGGCCCTTTCTCGCTTCGCCCTCGTGCAGACTCGCTCCGTCCTCGCTTTCTGCGCCTTCACCTTTGCTTCACCTTCGTTTGCGCTTCACTCTCGCCGTCTTCACTCTCGCTTCGCGTCACTTTCATCCCCGCTTCAACTTCCTCTTGGCTCACTTTCCCCATCGTTTTATCCTGGCCTTCGCTTTACCCTCCTCATCTTCGTTCTTGCTTCGCTTCACTTTCCCTACCGCTTTATCCTCGTCTCCGCTTCACCATGTCACCTTCATCCTCTCCTCGCTTCATCGCTTCACCCCCTTCACCTAAAACGTCCTTATCTCCGCTTCTTCTCGTCCCCGTTTCACCCTCGCGACCCTATTTCGCACCATCTCTCTACCCGCACACTTCTCCCCATATTCTGTTCACACTCGCCCTCGTTGCTACCTTTTCGTTCCGTAATCCCGCGCTCCCCCCGCTATCTTCCTCGTCCTCGCAGTCTAATCTCCACTCTTATCGCCATCTCCTCGCTCTCGCGCATCATCCTCAATCGCTCTCTCCTTTCCTTTTCTCCGCCATCTCTCGTTTCTCGCCCCCACTGTCTCCCGCCCTCGCCAAATAATTTCTCCGCCCTCGTAGCCATTTCCCCGTATTCTTTCCGCAACTGTCTGCGAGAAGCCCGCCCTCTCCATCTATCTGCTCCCTCTCCCTTCCTTATATCCGCCGTCTACATACGGGAAGCATCCGCCATCTTCCTTCCACATCTCCCTTCCTTTCCTCCCCAGCCTACTCCTTTCTCTTTCCCCGTCCTCTCTACATCCTCTAACCAGTCGCCACCCCGGTCCCGGCCCCGCCCTCCTCTCGACCTCTCTGGGCTCTCACCCAGCCGCCGCCGCCTCTGCCCTGAGGGGCAGCCCAGCGGGCGACCGCGCGCCGCAGATTTGATGTCCTGCGGGGCCGCGCGCGCTGCGGATGGCGGGCGAACTAACTTTTCACTTGACTGTGAAAACATCGAGACGGTCGCCGCGTCGTTCTCATGCATGAAAGAGGATAACGAAAGGCATGCCGCGTACCCGAGGGACGGGGCGGTTTTTCGATTGCAGTGGCGACGTTCGAGCGAAAACGTGGAAACGGCGGACATGTGCGTGCACTTTGGGCACAGCCGTGCAATGAAATGCGCTTCAGACCTGAGAACGTGACCCAGCGTTATAATATGATCTGTGTATTCTGTCGACTGGGAAGTAACGTTGTGAATATGGATAATTTTTAACATTCACTCTCGTCATGCATTTTGTTTTTCATAATTTCAACTTTTCACTGTCATGTATTTTGTCTTTTGAGGCGGTTGATAATGATACGTTCGGTTTGAAAAATGTTTTTAAACATCATTAAGTAATTAAATGAATGGTACTATTATTACAATTACATTCACTTATAATAAGGCTAAATATTGCCGTTTAAATGAGAAGGAAGACCACTGCTAGTGCGAGCTCACATTATAATGCTCCTGTATTTGTGCACTCGAAGAACTTCTGCGGGCTGTAGCTATCCACCTCAGGATTCAAGACTTTTCTCGAATTATCCACACGACGGTAGACTCACTCTTTTTGTCTCTCAGTTGTTGTTTTTTTTTGGGGGGGGAGGGGTAATTGCAAGATTTTTATTTTGCATGTATGAAATACAGATTATGTCGTCTCGACTCTTTCAATTGATAAATTCGAAAAAAATCGATTTCAGTGGTTCCTAATTTTCAACATATTTGATGTAAGAAATTTATAGATCTCTAGAGGATCTATAGAGTTGATCGTATACGGTTTTTACACATTTGCCGCTCTGTATCTCTTACGGTGGTATCTACGCGATCAAGGGAAAGCCCTGGAGCAGCTCGTAGCGTGCTGTGTGTGCGTGATCGCGAGTCTAGTACTGCGCCGCGTCGGTCGAAGGCCCCACTGGACCTTGGAACTCCCTGAACGCGAGAGCGCCAAAAAGTTGAGCAACAAGCAAGTGGTTGGGAATTGCGTTTTTCTTGAAACGCTAGCCAGATCTAAATCATTTCCCGCTCTGTCGTGAGCAGTTATGTCTGGCGAACGTATCATAAAAATGTTAAAAATAGAACAAATGCGATAGACGATTGTACTATGTACATTAAGGAAACAAACAGAAAGACTTGGATATTGGAAGAAAAAGATGTTCGAAATGGTAAATTTACCAGTTCAGTTTCCTTGTACAATTAGTTTACCTTCGTAAGAGAAAAAAACAAGGAGTTAGTGGTAATACTGAAGGAAACGAAGTGCACCAAACTGATATAACAAAATATATTGTTATTTTTTGTTTCTTGGTATAGAATATTTGACTCTCCGTATTACATACAAACACCAAAAGTACACACATTGATTAATTATTAGGCATACACTACAACTTATACACTACCAAATATTAGTCAGCTCAGATTGCATGCGCTCTTAATAAATTATTATTAATTTCACAACGTGGTCACAGTTGGAAGTTAAACAATTACGTAGGAATGTGTTTCCCGTTTCGTAATTGCCAACTAGTCTCAACCCCATAGGTACTGGGCATGATATAAATGTTATAAATTATGTTTTGATTGTTCACTACCTGCTTACAGTTCTAACTTCAACTATTACGTTTCTGTTTCGCAATTGTAACTACCGTTGCAACCCCGTAGCTATTGAGCTTGAAGTAATTATTATAAAATATGTTATAAATTATTATTATTGTCATTATTACTATTTATCAACATTCTGATTAATAGAATCTTTGGGTTATATCCCGCCTCTAAATGCAACGTGGACTATCTCTCCAACGCACGGCGTCTATACATGGCTTCAAGGTGATGGAAGAGAATGTGAAGGGAAGATAGCGACCAGTTTTGGGCCGTTGTGTCGAGTGCTGCTCTGGCACTCGCCTAGAAATGAGTAGGTAAAACACTGATCGGAGCAGGTAATCTAAGGCGATCACAGCGAGTGCCACCAACTCTCTGATGTTTAATACTTCAAGTAAACAGACGAAAAACGAACCCGCAAACTCTAATCACAAAATCCTGTTCAATTCATTGATTGATTTGTGGTTCCGGGCGCGTCAACGGCTAAGGTCATTATTGCCGTATGTGTAGTGCGTGTTTTTAATCGCTGAATGTTGCGGTGATCTTCACCCGCTGACTGACGAGATCCGGCGTCGACCTACGTCGGCTTGCGGGGATTGCCCCCAAACAGGCATCTCCCACCAAGAGGTCACCACACCAGCCGGGACAAGCTCTAAGCTCCGGTCTCCCGATATATGTGGTAGTGTAGTGCTTTTGAGTGTAAGTGTGTGAAAGTCAGGGGTGAGGAAAAGACGAGAAAGTGTAAGAAAAGATCTCACGCGGTCTGCAGCGCGTTTGTTAGGGTCCTTCTCCGGAATTCGCCTGGTGTTGATCAGAGAAACCACGGAAAACACGAAGAATAGCCAGACACTAGAATTATCTTCCAGAGAGCAACTCAATTCGACCCAGCTGTCACTCTAGTTACGAAAATCCTGCCACTCAGACTTCTCAGTCAGAGGCACTGCAGTGACATCAGCTGATGCCCTGAGCCATCTAAGTCGGAAAATCCTGTTCGAGCTGCAGTCTTTGCTTTTATCATTCATCCTAAATTGGCAACAAGAAATTAGATTCCTGGAGATATAATCAAGAGAATTTTGAGTATCCCTTCATTGCTGAATGTGTAATATTTTAAAAAAATCTTCTTGTGTACAAGCAATATTCTATGCGGTTTTGAAGTCGGCAAGAAGAAAAATTTGCTTCATCTAGATGTAAGTACTGAATAAATTCGAGTCAGCGCGTCGATTTACCCGTGTAATTCACTTCAATTCCTTTGAGGAAACCTCCAACAGTTTCTCCAAGCTATAACTGTTTCTAACTTTTGATATCTCATCTCCATTAGCACGGCGAAGCGGAAAATCTTTTAAAATTCCGGCGTGGGGAAATAACCCAATTTCCGGTCCCCTTCTCCGCCGCCGCTATTACGTTTAACTCGCGCGCTTCGACCTGTTTGAATGAAACACCTGAAGCGAGAAAAGTGGGGCAGAGGGTCGCGATTCTGGGGAATCCCGCAGAAAGGAGTACTGGGAAACATAGTAGTCTGAAATACACGCACGGGACACACTCAT